>VDFB02271358.1:687895159-688046288 GCA_007258455.2 Sequoia sempervirens
TGATAATATTTTTCCCAATCTTTGTGCAGGAAAGCTAGTAGGAAGAGGTGTGTTTGAAGCAAGTGGGAAGAGGTGCTTTCCAAAAAATGCTTAGCGATATTGTTTGCTTTGTGTCTTGCAGATTACTTTTTGATTCTAGTAGTGATTTCCAATTGTTGTTATCTTCCCTAATCTGTGTTGTTTCATTTTTTATAGTGTGTTGTTGAGAAGGCTATATTTTTTCAAGTTGCAATAAGGTGGTGTTGAGAAAAGATTTTTTTTTTGCATGGCTTTTTAACTTTGAAACCAATATTGTTTCATTTATGGTTTAGGTGCTGCCACAATAGTGGTTTACAATTTCTGGGAGGAACTAATTTTTACTTAAATCACATATTTTTAGAAAATATAATGATTTAAACCTTGAAAAGTTCCATTTCAAGAATTACAATTGAAGAGTGTTTGATCAAACTACCTTAAATCAAACCCCCTTGGATAAAACCCCGCTAGTTTTAAACCATACCTATAATAGAGTCTCCTTTACACCTATCCAAATGTTGATAAAAAACCACTTTTGATTTACCTTTTGGGGGATCAAATGAATTCATTTAAAATTTATTTTTTTCAAGTATGTATTCCTTATTATAAGCTTACCACAAATTATAATTTTAAATAAATTTAATTTCATTATCATATTTGTTTTTTATTTCTTGTGAATGTAGGTTTTTCACCGAAAATCAAGCTCTTTGTTCTGCACATGTGGAAAAATAGCAGATTATTAAAAAAAATTAAAAATATTAGTGCACTAGATATTGAAGTCCTTGATCTAACAAAGAAAAAAAAAAGGAATTTTGATACATACAAAAAAAGTTACGTTATACGCTATGTCTAAATTATAATTGGTTTGAATTTGAAACTTGATTAAATAAAAAATATTCAATAAAAAACTATCTGACCAAGTGGAAGCACTAGATATCAGAGTTGAAAATCTAAATTTGAAAGAATTATAATTTTATCCTTCATGGAAAAAATTTATGCGTTATACGGTGAGCGTCACTTTTTAAAAATGTTGTTTTATGAAAAAAACTAGTTTTCGAGGGAGATGGAAAAAGAAATGCAATCTGATTCCAAAATTTTTGAAAAAAATATATTTAGAATCTATAGAAAAAATGTCACAAAACTCTAGTTTGCATCATCTTAAAATTCCTCATGGTTTATCTGCTATAGGTGCCCGAAAGTGAAGATTTAGTTAAAAAAAAAATATTTCAGTGTCCAGTTTAGCCAAAAATTGTAAACCACTATTGTGGGATCACCTATTTCCATTTAGTCATTATGGTTGCAATGCAATAGAAGAGTCATTGTTATATAGTCTATGTTGAATGTTGTACCCTATATTTTTATTCGATAGTCTATTTGTGTGTACCTTGGTTGGAATTATTGTGAGCCTCCCTAGTTTTTTAAGCTTTTCAATGGGTGTGGAAATGGTGACATATGGTCTTTTATTTTAAAAGAACTTTGGCCAGAATTCCCATCTTCCTCCAAATTTTTATGCTTGTGGTGGTTGTGTGAAGGGTGGCGGAGGCAGTTGTTGGCTACCTTGGGGATAGGGAGGTGTATTACCCACTACATGGATAGAGAAGGCCACTGAAATTAAATCCTACCTCACACCAACATTGAATTTTGTACATGCTTCCCGTGTCCTAGCGATGGTTGTGATAGAACTTGCCATTTATTTACTTGTGGCTTCCATTTAGTGGTGGAAAAATAATTAATTGTGTGTAGCTTATGTTGTTTTCCATAAGGCATTGTCACTATCCCTTGTCTAGTGTTGGCTAGGTTGTTTCGTTTTCCTTTGAATAGACATGGAAAGAGTATTTGAATTATCCCTTTAACAACTTCAAAAAGGTGTTGAACACATGTATGTGGTAGGCAGTGTTCTTTAGTATGTTTAATACAAATATTATTGTTATAAGAATTCCTTTTCAAGAATAAAAGAAATAAGAAATTTGTTTCAAAATAAATATCTTCTCAAAAAAGTAAATTTGAATGATTTTTTTTCCTTTTTAAATAATGTCTTGTTTAATTTATATTTCTTATTAAAATGAGTTGTAGGCATGCTTCATGTGGTTCTTAATTAGGATAAAAAGGTGTTGAGAGGGAAATATTTTCCTATCAAACCTTAGAATAAACACCTTAAGGGTCACTCAAGAGCACACACATATAACCATATATATATATATAATATGTACACATGTAAATATCTATTTACGTAGAGACTGCTATATCTAAATAGATGTGTATACCATTTTTTTTCCTCACTATGCAACTAGATTGTTCAAAATTATAAAGAGAGAAAACATCCAGATTGAATTTTCCCTCATTTTCCTGAATGAAAAGGCTATGAATTCAAATCTTTTGTTGCCTATAATATATTGCCTAGCCTGAAGCGATTCACTATTATTGGCAACAAAAGGTTTGAATTCGTAGGCTTCTTAGCCAATCAATTGAGGGAAAATGTTGTGTGGATGTTTTCTTTCTTGAACGCTGGATGGTATTGACATTAGTTGTTGTATGGTTTGCATGTACTAGCAATGGTTGTGATAACAATTGTCGTTTATCCAATTGTGCATGTCATTTTTTGGTTATGGTTGCAACATAACCATATGAATGTGTTGTTTTCCTTTCTAGATAGTATTTTATTTAAAATATAATTCTTATTGAAATGAATTCAATCCATACTTCATATGATCGTTAATTGGCATAACAAGCTCCTAAGAGCCAAATATTTAGTCATGGAATTCCACAGTAAAGAGCTTCAGATTCAATGAAGATGATTTTGGCAGTTTTGCTTATAATAATATGTTCAAAATTCAATTATTGGAAAATAGAATGATTCAGAGGTGTAAATGTGTTTCTCCTATTGGTTGATCAATATCTTGCATTTTTCTTTTGTATACTTTGCATCTAATAGTTGTTGAAGCACTAAAACACTTTTTGCTATTTTCCATAGGGCATTGTTGTTTGTTCTTATGTTGGATTGAATAAATTGTTTCATTTATCATTTCAATTATTCTTATTGAAAGGATAAAGACATTAAGGTTCAATGAAGATGATCTTGCTAGTTTTTCTTATAATAATATGTCCAGTACTTGATTATTGGAAAGTAGGATGGCTCAAAGGTGCATCATTTAATACTTGTTGAAGTCATAAAACACTATATGCTATTTTGCATAGGGCATTGTTGATTGTTCTTTTGTAGCCTTGAAGAAATTATTTGACTTATGGTTTCTATGTGGTGCTAATTGCTTGCAAAGTAATAAATCAGTTCATGTTTTCATCGATAAGGAATTATTAGTTGTTTTCTTGTGTGTTTAGAGACGCTTCTTCTTTGTCTAGTCCTTAATAAAGATTTGTTAGATTGGAACTTTGTATATTAAGTGTGAGATGAAACATGGGCCTTGCTTTTTATTATACTTGATGTATGTGATAATATGTGTATCAATGTTGTTTGCATCTATTTTTTCACATCCGCATAAAAATAAAATCCACCATTATCCATTGCATACATATCTAGGAATTCGTTGTTTGGTAATAGAGGAACGTTATGTGTGTGTGTGTGTGTGTGTGTGTGTGTGTGTGTGTGTGTGTGTGTGTGTATGTATGTATGTATGTTGGTCATTGTTTAAACCAATATTGTTTGATTTATGCTTTCTATTTGGTGGTTATGGTTGTATTAGAATGAAATAGTTGATGTTATATAGTTGATATTTGATTGCATTACAAATTGTTGATTATTGATCTATAGGTTAGACTATATTGTTCTATTTTTGATATGGTGGTGCTGAAGAGGCTGTATTGTTTCAATTTTTGATAGGGTGTTGGTGAATTCATTTTTCTAAGTATATCTATATATATACATACATATATATACATTTATATACATACATATATATACATACATATACATACATATACACACACACACATATATATATGTATCTATGTATACATATATATATACACATCTATCTACATATATATCTCAACTTAGGTGCACATAAATATGCATTGTTGATTGCACAAAGCACAAAAAGAATGTGAGTGACAAACAAATGGATAAAAATAACCCAAGCTAGAGAGCAACAGAGAACAAAAGAAAGTTGGATTATGTTAAGAATTATATTCTATTGGAAACATAGCCAGAAAATGGTCATAGAAAGAAACCCACAAAAAAATTCACATTGACAAACCCATGCAAACCACTAGCTTTTTTTGCAAAAGAGGATTGGAAAAAACAATCGTAGGTGACACTTTTGTTTTTGTTTTGCAAACATCGTTGCCTACAAAAAACAAAAAATAGCCTCTAACCACCTATAAAAAAGTGTCTATTATATGGATATATCCATATGTGGTCTTCAAACAATAAACTACTGTGTGTGTCTAATGCATGCGACACACAAATCTATAGATAGAAAATATAAAGTCAAATAGAACAAAATTTGGCCTGTTCCTTGCCCTATCATATTGGGTCATTGAGCGTGATTGACTCTCACCAAACCCCTGAGCAAGAACATACATTGTTCACCACTCTGATCAATGGTCAAATCAATCTTTCTTATGACACTTACTATACAGTCTATCATTCTAAGAACTCATTTTTTGAGGCTCAATAAATAATAACTAGGAAGGTGTATTTAATGCATGCTTTCCCTCCTTGTTGAAAGCTATCTTGAACAACAAGCTAAACCCATAGAATGACATCTAACAATGCGTTATCAAAAATTGAAACAATATAGCCTTTTTCCTAGCAGGTCCCTTTGAGAAAATAACCAATATAGCCATAGGGTAATTCCCTTTCAAAACTTGCATAGGTATTTGCTATCTTCTTGATTGCTTAGAAAGGTAGCTGCTGCTTATAGCCATTGCCACTACACGAAAACCATACAACAATTAATGTTGATGAAATTTCACTGGCCTTCTCTATGGATGTCGTTTCCAGACCACACTAAATGGAGGCCGTAAATGACACAATATAGCTTAGTGTAGACAACAACAATGAATAGTGTGTTGTGCAAAATAATATAAACTACATAATATTCACTCTTTTATTGCATTGCAACCATCACCACAAAATGAAAGCCATAAATTAAACAATATTGATATCAACTGTTAGCCATATGGTGAATCTTGCACAACCCTATAAAACATAGTAACAAATCCATGTAAAACTAGTGCTACAAAATCTGAACCATGAATCAAACAATATTGCTTTGAATAAACTATATAGTTCTTTCACAATAAAACCTTTCCAAAAATGAAACAATATACCCTAAGGAAGAGAGTGAAAATCAACAGTGCCTTATAGAAAAAAATGCAACCTATATAACATTAACTATTTCATTGTGTTGCAACAATGATCACAAATAATATTAAAGTTTCCAATAACGACGCATATGGAACACCCACAAAACATAAAAAGTTTGCAGTAATAGACTAATTCAAAGCCTCCACGACAAAACATGAACCATAAATGAATCAATATTGGTTTCAATAGCAACCCAGATGGAAAAACTCACAAAAAACACATGAGATTAACTTTTTTTTCAACCATTGGTGCAAAATAGAAGCCATAAATGAAACAATGTAGTTTGTAAATATATATATATATGTTTGTGGCAGGATATATTGTATGATTTCCCCCAATGCCTTATCAAAAATTGTGCAAACATTCATTATGTTTTCTAAGGGATTTAAGGGAAAGTGCCCCTTGCAACCATCAATGCTACATGCAAAGCATACAAAAATTAATGGCTATGCCATTTCGCTAGCCTTCTCTAATAGCGCACCAAGTGCTTTTTATTTCAAGATCAAAGAAAAATGCACCCTTGGTTTTGGATGGGTTTGTTGCTATGAATTTTTTTGATGTTCAGGTGTTTCCATGTGATGTAGTGTTTTATTATACTTTTCTTGTGTGTGCATATGTATTTATATAAAATTAGATGTAGAAAACATTCATATATACTTTGGTTTATAGTAAGCATAAGAAGAATCAATTTTCCTACGTACAATGTGTTGAAAATCTCTTAGAAGTTACTCAAGGAAGAAGTTCTATAGAGATGGTGGCATCAATGTTTGATATAGTAGTAGAAATATGGTTTACAATTTCAACACTTCTTCAGTTAATGTCATTGTTGTTTGTAGCTGCTATGACATACATCCAAATCTGCACACGCCATTATTCATCAATGTTACCTTTGCAACCATTCGCACCACATGTCAAGCAACAATGCTCTATGGAAATTTACACAAATTGTATATCATTACATTTCCATATCTAATTTTTGTGTTTACATATATATGCACAAAATATTGCTACAAATCTAGTGAGGGAGTGCACCTATTGTGTTATGCTAAAAGCCACATAATAGGTTGTAGCCATCTTCATAGAAATTCCACAACAAATAATTGGAGATCTATGTTCACATCCATTTTTCCTCCTCACTTGCACATCTTGCAACCATTTTGTAAATGGAAGCCACAAATGAAATAATATAGACTAAGGTGGACACCAACAGGCAACAATGCCTTATACAAAACAACATGAACTCCATAACATTAACTATATATATATATATGCACATATATATATATATACATACATATATATATATATACATATACATATATATATATACATATATATATATATAGACATATATATATATATATATATATATATTTGTATATATATACATATATATATGTATATATATGTATATATATTTCATTGTGATGCAACCATCACCATAAAAACATGTCTTCCAATAGTGACCCGCATGAAAAACCCACAAAACACAGAAACCTCGTAGTAACAGACCAATTCAAAACCTTCACCAGAAAACACGAACCATAGATGAATCAATATTGGTTTCAACAGCAACATAGACAAAAAAATTCACCAAAAACATATCATATTAACTATTTTTCAACCATTCACACAAAAAGAAATCCATAAATGAAACAATATAGCTACTTGGAGACTATAAGTGAAACAATATGGCCTAAGCTAGGCAACAAGAATCAACAATGGCCTATTAGAGATAACATAGATTATTTTCCAAACTATACTAATTTCAATAGTTTCCCAAATGAGAAAGCACACAAGACACAATGATTCGCTCTAACAATTCAATGCAAAAAAAAATAGTATTGCATTGCAACCATCGTAGATATACCAGGTTGATTAATGGAACAATATACCCTAACTTAGAGAGCTACAATAAATAATGACCTATGGAAAATAAAATTAGTTTCTTGTAAGACTATGATGCTTTAAACAATGGCCCAAATGGAAAAGCCCGCTAAAGACAATAATTCATAGTGGCAATCCAACACAAAAAACAAACAATGTTGCCTTCCAACCATCATGGCTACACAAAGAACACAAATGAACTAATATAATGTCAACTAGACAATAGCAATGAACAAAGGCCTATGGAAAACATGAATTGTCTAAACAAAACTCTAGAAATAGTTTTCCCAATATGCACCTCCACCCACCCCTCTACCAGCTTGCTTCAAATGTAGCTGTCCCTACTTTCCAGAACCAGTACAGTAGCCTAAGTAATGTCACTATCAATAGGAGTGATGAACAACATTTAATCACTATGGAGAGATATGTATGTATGTCATAGCAGATGTAAACAACATTAATTCTATAGGAAATTCATGATTGTTGTCATTTAGATTAGGCTCTACTATTTCTCAATAGCATCTTATTGGAAATGAAACAATATAGCTGCATCTATACACCAGTAGCCAACAATGCCTTATGGACAACATCATATATTCTCTACCATACACTACTGCATTATGAATCAAATATGGAAGGATATTTCAAGAGTCGAAGACATAAAATAGTTTATGCTATTCTCCTAACTTCCAAGAGTTCTTTAGCACATTGGATGTGGGACGCAATCTTTCTTATTATGCTTAACATGAACCTTATTTTGCAAAATTTCCCCTTAAGGACAAAAGAAATAAGAGCTATCCTAGCAAAGTAATAAACAAGGAGACGAGTTAATATGAATGTTGTATGCATCTTAATTTTTACACATACATATGTGCAAAGAGGAAAGGAACAATTAAACGTAGCAAAAGAAACCCATACTTTAGTTTTTGTCTAGACACGTAGAAATTTATTGCAAACACATTTTCCTAAATACAGTTGTATGAAGATGTTTTCTGCACTAGGAACATTGAATTGCATGCATAGATGTTTTTGTATATGTATATGTAGATATATACATTCATAGAACCATGTCCACAAGTATATTTAGATAATGGTGATATATTTTGTCACCTAACGAAGTTCTAGAGTTCAAATTCATTGATATGATGGAATTTAATTATGTTACAGACATCAGCAAAAAATAGAATCTGTTAAAAGCAACCCACAAAAAATCACAATGCCAACAAAAGTTGCACAACGTTAACAATTTATTGTGTTCCAAACATATCCACAAAATGCAAGCCATAAAGAGAAACCCACAAAGATTCACAGTAACAAACCGAATAAAAAATCTACCCATTTCTCAACAAAACCTTATGGAAAAATGGTCAATGTGCTCTACCTACTTGCGGGAATGTATGTACTTTATGGTGGATGCAAAGAACATTGATATATACTCATCCCTAACTTTGTTTTGTTGGGACATCTTTGGAATCATAAGATCTATTTTCCACTATTCTATAGTTATGTTTTCTGCATCTAATATCGTATATTTTTCTGTGGATAGTTGAAATGAAATCAGTTGCTATGATAGTCAATAATGGATTTTAGATAACAAAACAAACTCTATAATATTAACTATTTTACTATGCATTGTAAATGAGGGAATATAGCCAAAGCTAGCGAACAATAATTAGATTGCATTATGGAAAACAACACACACTATTTTAATATATTGCAACCATTTCCACATAATGGAAGCCATAAATGAGATAATATTAAATTTCCCTGTGTAGATTTGTATGTATGCAAAAGTGGATGTGAGCAATGTACATGTGTGCTCTTCCCAATGTTTATTATTTTCTAAAAATAGTTATTTTTCTGAAATTTGACAGGGCATACTTCAAATGATATACTTTATATTAACTGTTATATACAATATTGAATCTTTTTTCCTAATTATTTATTTTCCTTTGTATTCTTGGTGTCTCTAGGGAAAAAAAGGAGGGATTTTAAAATTGATACAGTAAACTTGGAATAACAAATTTTATGTTAAGTATTATTTGAATCATTGAAGCCCTTATTTTTATTAATCCTTTCCTGCCATATTCTTAATTCTTGTGCAAAAAAATTGAGTTCCCATGTTGTGTTTTAAAGTCATAGACCTTGTAGTCAGCTATTGGTGTTGCAGCTCTCAACTTTTAACAGAGTAGACCCAACAATGTCAGTGGCCTCTAGCTCTACTAAGGCTAGTGAACAATCCTCAAGCACCAGTCCTATAAGTTTTTTTCTTGTTTAGTTTTTTGCTATTGGCAATTATATTGACGCTTTCTCAAGTGCACCAAACAAACTGAGAATATGCTTCAGTTGAATTATCAATTGCTATGATATATGTTCTAACTCATTTATAGTTGAACTCTTTTTCTTTTCCTTCCCTTTCAATTTGTTGGCCAATTGGGAGTGACTTATACATTAGAGGGGGAAATGTCATAGCTTCCAAATGTATCAATATTGTATTTTTCTTTTAGAGTTGAGTCATAGTCATAAATATCTCATTGTTTCCACTATGCTAAGTTTAATTTCCTTGTAGGCTACAAATGTGAATCCAGCCTTAACAACACATGTGATACAATCTATAGATGTTGGAGACGCTATCTCATCTCTAGTCCTCTAGCTAATGTCTTTCCAAAAAATAAGAGGTGATCAAAGCCCGGTTGATTGATACAAATTCTCATCCTCTCTCATGGAACCCACATGTAGATAGGAACTTTTCCTGCAAAATACAATGACCTTTTGTTTACAAGGGCATAAAAAATAAGTTCAATTTTGTGCTTGACGAACTATTTGTGTAGAAATTTGTGGGAATCAAGGTTAGATATGGTTATGCCTTACTTGTACTTGTATTTTTCTTCTTCCTTATTTGTGGGGACTGCCTTATAAAGTATTTAATGTTCCTTTTGTTCTAGGGAAATTGTCATACTATCCCTAGATGTCAAAATGACAAATTTCCAGCTAACTAGAAAACCTGGAGATTTGTTTAGAGATCAAGAAGAATAAATAGTTGGCTGCGACTTGCCCTCCCCATCCAAATGAACCTCAAAATTTGGAATTAATACATCCCCAAGGAAACAAGATGCTCCTATGAATATTAACTATGTTAAAGGGTTCAATATTTACCAAACCAAATGGATGATAAAAGTTCGGGCAACAACTAAGAGGGATATGCACCATTATAGCAGACATGGGCGTGAGTGCCAGGTATTCAACTTTTATATTATTTATAATGAGGGAATGGAAATATGAATTAAGTGCTTCAATGACATGTAGCAGAATTGGATTATGATAGGGTTGAGGTGAGTTGTACTTGTTATGTGTAAAAGGGATTGGTGAGACAAGTAGAGAGGAAATTTAATAAGTTAAACAACCAAATGGAAATCATTTTGGATAAAAAATAAATGTTAAAATGTTGTGATCTAATGAGGAATTTGTGCCAAAGAAAATATTTAAATTCATCCCATTAAATGAAATTACAAATTGCACAAATAAATGAACCGTAGATTTTTGGGTAGGGCTTATAGACTACTCTTGCAATCTTAGGATGTTTCACCTAAAAGGAGAGAGATAAACCCTACACAAAATATGAATGTGGGTTCACTCAAATTATGCAATGTATGGTGTTATTAAGACTAAATGAGATGATCTAAATGCAATTGGATGATCTATTTGGCTAAATTTGAATGCAAAACCTAAGATTTATGTAATGTTGTTTGAAAACACATTGTAATATGCAAAAAGATGAAATGAAATGCAAAATAGGAACTATGCACCTGAAAGAGATTGTCTTCAACAAGTTTGCAACCTATTCTTCAATGATTTCCAAGCCTTCAAAGTACCTAAATCTGCAAACACACAAAGAAAGAAAGAGAAATGTTGAATGTTATGGGATAGGGGTTTTACTTGGTCAAACCCCTTTTAGGTAATTAAACCAAATGAAGAAATAAGATGAAGCATGAACATGAAATAATGGAATTAGTACCTTTGTATGATGATGGATCTTGAATTTCTACAATCATAGATGAAAATTCTTGCTCTTGAATGCTTTAGAATTGAGCTTGAATGTTATCTTTAATGTTTGATTCTTGCTTGCTTGACTTGATGATATGAATGAATGATGAATGAATTACTTGGATTGCTTGGATAATGGATGGATGAAAGGTATCCTTTTATAGAGGAGAGTTAAGAATAAGGATCATGGTCAAGGGACAATATTAAATTAGAAAATAACTTAATCAAGGGTGGAGGTTAATTGAGAGAAGAAAGACATGGATAGATAAGAAAAACTTGAGGTTGAAGATAAGATTGGCACAAAAAAAGAGGTTGTTGGAGAAAAGTAAATAATAGAAATTATTTAATTTAGGTGGCCAATATAGAATAAATAAATAAAATAATAATTTTATTTATTTCAAAAGAAAGGTGGGAACAAATAATTATTTAATTATAGAAGAAAAGGGAAAAGCTAACTTTTGAATTAAAATAGTATTTAAGTTGAAAATGGGGGAAAAAAGGACAAAATATTAAATAATCAAAAATAATTATTTAATGGGTATTTGCAGGATCATCATGGAAAAAGTAGGCCCTTAAGTGGCCAAAAATTTAGAAAAATCAAAGTTAGGCAACTTGACGTAAAATTTGAATAAGTTATCTAAATTTTGAATTAAAATAATTCTTTACAACACCTTTACAATACATGCATTTTATTCAATTTGTGAGGGTAGAAGACCTAATGTGGATGTGTAAAACACCTCACAACACTAGATCAAGGCCTCATTAAGTCCAATTTATCGTTAATTATTCCCATGTCAAGCAAGAGACCCTTTTTTCTATGACACATTTAGCCCCCACTTTAGTCAGAGGATGAACTTGCTTCAAACTCACACTAAAGTAGACATTCAAGAGAGATTCAAGTGTATAGATCTAGGCAGGTGCATGGAGATGGGTAGCCAATTTGTGGCTAGTTTCAAAAAAAAACTTTTGAAAAGTCATAACGTGAGTGTGTTATAATGCTCTTGTATTACGACTTGCTGTACTAAGCCTGAGGGTCGGCCACAACAAGCCCATAACGTGAGCACATTATGACATGTTAAAAGAAAAAAAATGTGAAACTCATTCATTCTTCATTTTGACTATTTTTTTTGTTGTGCCCGTGGCCAAAACCCCCATTTTTCGCACTCACATTCTAGGAGGTATTGTGCGAAAATATTTTCCAACAGTTGATATTTCTTCACAAGGATAGTGCCATGACGATGAGGAGGTGTGAGAGGTAAGGATTGTTTTCTTTTAGTTTTGAATTTGTTAGTTTTAGGTTGTATTTGATTTTTATTTTTTTGAATTTTTAGGAGATGCAAATCAACCTACAAACCCTCAAAATCTTCAACAAGAAGAGCAACCAAATCCTAAAGAACAAAATTCTCAACAAGAAAACCAACCTCAACAAAAACAACCTCCACCAATCACTCAACACCCTCCTAGCACTCAAAAAAAATTAATGAGTGAAATTGAGAACAACAAAAAAAAATTGAGGATTTAATCTATAGGTTGAGTGATCCAAATGGTTCAATCACAAAAGAATGACACTAGCAAGTTCATTGAAAGATATGTTAAAAAATGTAGATTCAATTAGAAAACAAATAACTGGATGGAAAGATAAGAGGCAGGCAGCTAGGGCTTATTATGCGGATAAACAATCATATAAAGTTGTAAAGGATTTAAAAATTTCAAAAGGTGATTTGTGATCATTATTCACTAATCCACACACTAATCAAAATATTACCCTGAATGCGAAGAGGTTTCCTATTCATTGGTGCCACCACCAACAGATTAGGAACTATTTTTATGATAGGCGGTACATGGTCTTTGATTACCCACCATGCAACAATTGTGAAGTCTCGTGGTATTTTCTTGGGAAACTATACAATTAGCTCATATTGAAAAAAATCACAAATTATTTTGATATGAGGGAATTCTAGGGGAGAGGTGGGGGGTCAATTCAGGATAGATCCGGTGCATAGTTGGATCCTACGCAGCAAGGGAGACGAGCTCTCACTAGGCTACCTCATGAGCACATTATTTTTCCTTTCATCGCGAAGGACAATGCTGACATAGAGACATTGTAGGTGATCAACACTTTGACCCAGAGTATCATCCATCATACTAGCCCTATTCTACAGTGCCATCCAAGGGAGTCTTCAAGTGGTGGCCTTCAAACCCATGTGTGTCAATCTTGCGGGGTGACTTGTCCATATGACCCCACCGACACTCAAGAGACTGCTATGCAGAATCTGTATGCAGCTATGGAGATGGAGAGGAAGCTAACATTTTGCATGAGACATATGGAATTGGTAGTTAGGTAAAAGTTAGCATGTTCATTGAATTTAATTTATTAAATTTCAATTTTGAAATACAAGATTAACTAATTTAGTATTATAATTTTAATAAAATTGTAGGGTCACAGTGTTGAGACTGGATACAACAGCCCTACACCTACTTATTTATGTAGTACACCTATCAGTGGGGTATGTAACTAGCAAACAATTATAAATTTATTACATGTTAATATCATTTTTTTACAAATCGTATTTTAATATGTGATTTTGGATGTTGAACAGGATAATATTAGAGGTTTCAAGGGAACACCTCCTAGTGCCAGTGGATTTACTCAAACCTACATGCAGGTAATAGAATAAAGATTTTAGCTAATGAATTGTACTTAATAGATTTGTGTCTAGTTTATATTCATATCATTGATTATGTTGCATTATACATCATTCAAACTAAAAGCATTACTTTACATTCCATAACTAATAACTAGATATTGATAAATGACAAAATTTCAAATACAATATAGTTGCTTAGAAAGTCAACATAAGTAGTGATGCAATTACTTCACATAGCATAAGTAATAATTCTAGGAACAACTTCCAATTGCATTTTCTTGTCATGGCATTCCATGAGACCACTTTTTACTACTAGACATGTTTTCAAACAGTTTGTGTTGCCTTGTCTATGCTATGGATGCTTGGAAGGAATATATAAAAGAATAATAGTAAGCAATAACATAGACAAGGCAATGAGTTTTTTGAAAAAATTCCTCAAAGAAACACTGTCTCATGGTGATTTCCATCACCATGAGACCCAATTTCTTTGATGCACTTTTTCAAAAAGCTCACCGCCTTTTCTATGCTACCACATTTTCCATACATGTCTACCAAATCATTTTATTAAACAATTCATTTTCTCATTGTTATGGCTAAAAGATTAAAATTTGTGCTTGCCAACAAACTAATGCAATGCAGGGTAGTCAAATAACTTAACTTCATCATTCAAAAGGATTCAATCCACTTTGCAACTCAAAAACTCAATTATTTTTTTTTTTTCAAACTTCTACCTACTCTTCCTACTAGATCAACCAACCCATTTTTCCTATCAAAACTTTCAGTTTTCTCAAACAACCTTGTCAACAAATCCCCAAATCAGGCACCCATCATGGCGTACTTTCACATATCAAAAAAACAATATCAACTCCTTTGGATCAGTGATAGTTTATTAGTTTTCTCCTTCAATCTCTCCAACAATAACTTAGATTAATGGGGGTATGTGCAGGATCATGATGGGCCAAAAAGTGGCAATATTATGGGTATTTGTAGGGTATGTGACTGACGAACTTTTTTTTTACCCAAAATTGATGAAACGAAGAGGGTTTTTAGAGGAGATTCTAAACTTTCCACCAATATAAATTATGTTTTAATTTGAATTTAATAAATAATTATTATTCATTTTCTATTAGAATTATGACTAAAGTCCTAATCGATAGGCTGATTGAAAAACATCTATAACTTTCAAACAATATCACATTTTTTGAATCCAAAACATGCGTCACATTCTATGCTTCACATACTATAGGATTAAAAAATAAAAATTAAATTTCATGAAGTTTTGAAGTTAATGTGGTCGATAAACAAGTTTTTATATTTTTTAAAAGTTGTAATAAAAATTCATAATTAATTATTTACTTGGAAAACAATTACAAAAAATATGTATCACATCCAACATGAGTCCTCTACTTATATATAAAATCTTATAAAAAAATATTATTATTTTATTATGGTTATGGTGGTCAGACAGACACCTACTTATTTTTTCCCTGAAATTTAAGTACTACTGCATTGAAATTTCAAATTTTCACGAAATAAATTTTATTTATTTTTAAATAAACCTAGTAGTTTAGAAACTACATTCAATTTTCTATAGATTCTATTCTTACATATTTTTGAAATAATATAGATAACTTATTCATATTTTTAATATTTAACATACCCATGGATCATATCATTTTTCAATATTTCCCAACCTTTCCAACTTCCTACAATGACTCAATAACCTCTACAACTACTTTGAACCTTGGCATTCCATGCCTTTACACCTTTTTTGCATTTTTACAACATTTGAAATTGACAACTTTATCAATATTTTGCAATTTTGCACTTTATGCCTAAATTAACTAAGACTATTACAGCCTCCAAAATGGCTATTTAAGCCTTATTACATCATCAAAACACCTTAACCAATTCAAACTCCTAGATTTTCCTCATGAAGGCATGTGATTGTTACACTTGCACGACAAACTATGGATGCTTGGAAAAAATCTATCAAAGAATAATATTAAGCAATAGCATAGACAAGGTAGTTAGTAGTTTGAAAAAATTCCTCAAAGAAATGAGGTCTCATGGTGATGGAATTCACATTCCATCACCATGAGAGCACATTTATTTGAGGCATTTCTTCAAACAACTCACCACCTTTTCTATGATACCACATTTTCCATACATGTGTACCAAAGCATTTTATCAAACTACTCACTTCCTTGCTGCTATGGCTAAAAACCTCAAATAGGTGATTTCCAACAAACTATGGATGCCTGGAAAAATATCTATCAAAACATAATAGTAAGCAATAATACCATAGAGAAGGAAATGAACTTTATGAAAAAATGCCTAAAAGAAATGTGGTCTTATGGTGATAGAATGCGATGACATGCATGTTGTTTGTAATGGAATTCCATCACCACGAGACCCCATTTCTTTGAGGCATTTTTTCAAACAGTTCACTACCTTCTCTATGCCACCACATGTATCATACATGTCCATGAAAGCATTTGATCAAACAGTTCACCGGCTTGCTGCTATGGGTAAAATCCTAAAAACATGTCCTTTTCAATAAGATATGGATAGGGAAAATAGTAAGCATGATAATAAAAAAAATATAGTTTAATAAGTATTAAAATTTTTATTCATTATCTCATACATTATAAGTCATGATGTGGATCGCTATAGTAGTTTTTGTGATTGAATAATATTTTGTTTTATTTTCAGATGTTGCAAGCTGAAACACCTCTGAATGTGATGAGGGAAATGGAGATTGGTGTTTCATCTGCTATAAAATCCTTGATGGCTTTGACAGGGGAGGTATGACGCAAATTAGTAAATTTACATTTACATTTGTTGTTATAGATGTTACTTAAAAATCAAACCATTATTGATTCATAGTTTAATTTCTATTTGGATGGTTTATACAGGGCTTGAACACACCTCAGCATGAGCGTGTGAATATTTCCCTCATGTAGAGTGTTCATGAGATGGTGGTAGGTGATTATTTTGTTAAATATATCATTTTTTATAATGTAATTTCTATATATTAATGTCTTTACTTCTTATTGTAATAGTTAAAACTTCAACATGAACTAAACACCAAAAGGAGTAGTAGAAGCACTCCTCGAGCACAACACAAATGAGTGATAGACCTATCGCCATCTGATCGACAAGCAAAGGGAAAGAATTTATTTCTAGAGCATGGAGAGGAATGCCTTTTGATTCTAGAGCCCTTTTTTGTATGTCTACATGCCATTTTTGTACATATTTTGTATTGGATATGTTTAACATTGTATACCTATATGGCATTCTCGTAAGCATATACGACTATTTTGTACCTATATTTCATACTTATATCAACATATATTGTTGTATGCCTACATGGTTATTTGGTTAATACAAATATTTTTTATCGATGGTGTCCATAATTGCACTCTAAATTGATGGTTCAATAGATATGAGTTACGTGCATTCAAGTATATACTTTACAACTTATGTGTATACTTTGTGACTTACGTGTCTTCCAATGTATACTTTGTGACTTATGTGTTTTCATGTGTATACCTTGTATTTGTGCATATACTTTGTATTAATTTGTGTATACTATGTATTCACGTGTATACTTCAAGGGTTATGTATTTTTGAGTACTTATGCTTCCCTTATTCACATGTATACTTATTAATTGGTTAGACCTACCATTGATTATTATTGTCCTTCATGGTTTGTCTTGAATATTAATTGGTTGATGCTAAACAACTTTATCTTAAAGAAAAAAACATGTTTTCAATTGGTATTCCATGAAATGATTCATAATAAGATTCCAATATATTCAATCATTTGATTGGAACAACTCAATTAAGCAAAGGGTACATAATCTTCACAACACTTCCAAAACATAATATTCAGAGTACATGAAGTAGTTACTTCTTGACACATTATCATACAAACATTTATCTTCAATAGTCTTTAAACATTTTCACAACATAATCCTAATAGTACAAAATGAATTGTTATGTTCTCAATGTGTCACCATATAAACACATCAAAAGATTTATATGTTAAATTTTTTCAATAGTATTTCTTATATACGAAATGGACTCAAGAGAAAGCAACTTATAATTTATAATAAAAATAAGAAATGGACTCAACACTATCCTAGACCCCCAAATAGGTCTATTTAACAAAGAAACACACTCTAAATCACTCTTACAATTGCAAAAAACTATTGGGTAGCATTTACCAGTCTACAAATCCACAAAATCCACAATTTTTAGCACGTGATTGGCCCTCTAACCCCACTATCCTCTAAACCCTCACTTTTCTCAAATTTCACTAGGGTTTATTGAAAAACCCATATCTAGATGTCATACAACCTCAAAACCTCTTCCAACACTCTTCTTTCTACCTGTAAAAACTTAATTGACCACCAAATTATGTTTCCCCTTGACTTTACCCACTTTTACTCCCTCAAACCTCTCTTTTCCATTCAAAAGCCCTATATTCCCAATTAGGGCATCATTCCATAACATAATTTTGACCTCCCTTGTCCTTGTAGACTATTTGAACACATCAATATCCATAACCTCGCCCTGTTTCCAACCTATTCTAACTTATTCTCAAGAAATTTCTTCTTTTCACCTCATCTAGCCTTGCTTTTAAGGCCTAAATTCTAAATTTTGAATAGAGGCAGCATTAGTAATCTCTTCCAATTCCTTTACCAATGCTATTTTCTTATTCATACTTACATAATTGTCTCAAATAATCCCATAGTAACTCAAAACTAAAAGTAAGATTACAAAATGGTTTATCATGGCCTTATTTGACATTATAATGACTAAAATCACTGAACTAGACCTTCTTCATCAAATGAAGGAACAAGGTGCTCTACACCAATGATCATATACTTTTTTTGTGGATTACTTAGACTTCTCAACCATCGTGCGTATTTTTCTCTTTTCCATTGTTTTGCATGCCATCATAAGGAATCAAGCTGGTTGAACATAGCTCAGAGCAATTCTATGTGTTTGGGTGCAAAATAGGACCATGCCTAGCATAAAGCTACTTATCGAGATGCGTTGGAGCAATTTTTTTGGTCGCACAAATTGAAAAATGAAAGTTGCACCACTTTGCAACTTTACAATGCTTCCATTTGGTACTTTTTCCATCAACTGAAAATTGGACACCACAAGAAAATGACTCTGAGATAAGAAAAACTAAGAGAGGTTATTGTAGAGGGGCCCAATGTGATCCCATAGGCTCAATCGAAGAGTTTGTGAGCATCACAGTTTCTGAGTAATAGCTCATCAAAGTTTACTTCCCTTTTGCACTTTGCACCCTTAAGGGATCAATCCAGTTGAATGTAACTCAGAGCGATTCTACGTGTTTGTGTGCAAAAGAGGACCATGTCTAGTGGAAACATACATATTCTGATGTGTTGGAATAGTTTTTTTGGTCACACGAGTTGTAGAACGAAAGTTGCACCACTTTGCAACTTTGCATTGCTTGTATTTGACACTTTTTCCATCAAGTGAAAATTCACCACCTTGGGAAAACCACTCTCAAATAGCCAAAACTAAGATATTTTTTTGTAGAGGAGCCCGACATGATCCTGTAGGATTAGATAATAAGTTTCTAAGCATCACGATATCCGAGTAACAACATGTTGAAGTTTGCAACCATTTTGCACTTTGGACTCTTAAGGGTTCAATCAAGTTGAACATAGCTTGGAGTGATTCTGTGTGTTTGGGTGTGAAAGAGGACCATTCATAGTGTAAACATACCTATTTAGATGCGGTGGAATAGTCTATTTGGTCACACAAGTTGCAAAATGAAATTTGCACCACTTTGCAACTTTGCACTACTTGCATTTGACAATTTTTCCATCAAGTGAAAATCCACCACCACTGGAAAACAACTCCGAGATAGAAAAAATCGAGAGAGGTTTTTTTATAGGGGCCTTATGTGATCCTATAGAATTAGATATGAATTTTCTAATCATCGTGGTATCTGAGTAATAGTATGCTAAAGTTTGCATCCATTTTGCACTTTGGACTCTTAAGGGATCAATCTGGTTGAACGTAGCTCAGAGTGATTCCACATGTTTGGGTGTGAAAGATAACCATACATAGCGTAAACATACCTATTCAGATGCATTGGAACAGTCTGTTTGGTCAAATAAGTTGTTGAACAAAAGTTGCACCACTTTGCAACTTTGTATTGCTTGCATTTGACACTTTTTTCTTCAAGTGAAAATCCACCACCATGGGAAAACCACTTTGAGATAATAAGAAACAAGAGAGGTTTTTGTAGAGAGTCCCAATGTAATCCTATAGGATTAGACTAGAAGTTTCTAAGCATCACAGTATCTAACTAACAACATGCTAAAGTTTGCAACCATTTTGCACTTTGGACTCTTAAGGGATCGATCCGACTGAGTATAGATCAGAGCGATTCTATGTGTTTGGGTGAGAAAGAGGAAAATTTATAGCATAAACATACTTATTTGAACATGTTGGAATAGTCTGTTTGGTCATACAAGTTATAGAATGAAATTTACACCACTTTGCAACTTTGCATTGCTTGCATTTGACACTTTTTTTATCAAGTGAAAATTTTTCGCCATGGGTAAACCACTCCAAGATAGAAAAAATTGAGAGAGGTTTTTGTAGAGGGGCCCAACACAATCCTGTAGAATCAGATGAGAAGTTTCTAAGTGTCACATTATCGAAGTAACATCATGCTGAAGTTTGCATCCATTTTGCACTTTGGACTCTTATGGGATCGATCTAGTTGAGCATAACTCAGAGCAATTCTATGTGTTTTGGTGTGAAATAGGAGCATAGTGTAAAAATACCTATTTAGATGCATTGGAACAGTCTGTCTGGTCACACGAGTTGTAGAACAAAAGTTGCACCCCTTTGCAACTTTGCACTACTTGCATTTGACACTTTTTCCATCAAGTGAAAATTCATCACCACAGGAAAACCAATCTGAGATAGCAAAAATTGAGAGAGATTTTTTATAGGGGCCCAACATGATCTCATAGGATCAGACAAATATTTCGTAAGTGTCATGGTTTCTGAGTAATACCTAGTCAAAGATTTCCGCCCTTTTGCACTTTGGTCATTTTTGATGCACATGTTCCAAGACAATCACTATTAATTTTGAAGTATGTGTTGTAACTCAATAATGGCTATCTAGATCAGTCATTTGTTTGTGAATTCATTTGACAAGTTTTTGAAAAATGGTCTAAAACTAGGTTCTGTTGACCCACTAGACAAGGTAGAGTGAAAGGTTAAAATTGAAGAGATAGAGAGTTCTTGGTTGAAACTTTGTTTGAAACTCATTTATTTTAGGTTTTGTGAAGATTGACACCCCTTTATTACCGATGCAAGAGAATCTACCAAGATACACAAACCATCAAGGTAATTCTAACCCAAACTTAACAAGAGAAGATCAAATTAAACAAACATTATTCTTTTGCTCAAATTTCATGAAAAACTCACTTATCTATTCACCAAAATCCCACTTTTCCCATTAGAAACTATAAGTAAACCAAGCCAAGCACTTCATCAGTATTCCATATCATTATTAGATTCAAAAATAACCTTACCAACATCACATTGACTGTATCAAATCCGTAACCTGATCAACAACATTAAACCATTCACTTCTTTCATTTTTCAACCAATTACTCATCATTTCAACTTGTTTCAATGAGGGAATAAGACTACAAACCATTGAGTCTTCTTCTAACAATTCACCAAATTTCCAAGACACTATAAATAACCTATTCTTGACCAAAATAAATCAAATACCCACTTACAAACCACTGGCCATCAGACTTACCATTAACTTGCAGTCAAAAACACCATTTTACACCAAAAATCCACCTTACTCAAAACATCAAATCTTCAAGATTAAAGTATGAAACTTTACCAAACCATAGATACATATTTAAATACATTATCTTGGTAGTTTCAATAAACATTCAAACTCTAAAAACTCTATTTACTCAAATTACCACCTTTTAGCAATCAAAACATCATTTTACACATTATGTAAACCTTGCTTAAAACACTCAAAACACCAAGTTAGCTTCCTAGATATTATCCAATAATTGAGACATGTTTTCCAACACCTTTCAAATAGGTTTCAATGATAAAGAATCATTCAAATCATTATTTACACAAATTTTCCGATTTTAGCTATGAAGGCATCAAATTGCAAGTAGGTTTCCAAACCTTGAATCGGGTGTAAATTATTATTGAGATCCTTTAAGACCTGGAACATAATATTTTTAGCAACCCATTTTGGTCAATATTAACATATCAAAAAAATCAGATATACCTATTTTGGAAAATATGTGTAAACCAATAGCCTACCCATTGGAAAATGCTTCAAATTAGCCCAATTTTACAAAGGGACTACCAATGAATCAACTCCAAAACCCCATATGACTTCAAATAGTCTTTTATCATGTTTCAAAACTTAGGATTCACCAAAATTTAGGGGCTTAAGGACCAATGAAACACCCAACAATGGAAACCTTGTTTTTAGGCTTAAACCATGCGAAAAGAATGAGGGTTTGATAGAAAAAACAATTGCAAACCTTAAAAATCTTAGCCACTACTCCATAAATGTTTAGATATGTCTTCATATTCATTCTAAACCTCCTTCCATCCTTGAACATTTTGTTTTCCTCAAAACATCACTTGGAGCCACAATTTTCACTTGGAAATTCTTCATAAAACCCTATAATAGAAAATCCACATTTTTTTCTTGAATTCCCCTGCACAAATAAACACAAACATGCCTAAAAAATCCTAAGATTAAACTAATCCACTGATCTAAACTATCAAATTTGGTGGAGTAGTCATTATTGGTTATCTAGACTCTCAAAATCCCAATCTTGAGGGTTTACAAATCGAGTTGAGAAAAATTAGTTCAAACTAATGATAAAATCAATGGATACACTCCTAAATAGATTAAAGTGAAATATAATTCACTATTATACCTTAAAAAAAAAGAATCAAGGGCTTAAACTACTGTACCTGGGCTGTACAAGTTAATGAACAACTGTAAAAACTCAGAAAATCACTAAAACATGGACTTTATTGATTGTAAATCTTCAAGAATACAAAAGATCTCTATTTTTGTCAACCTTACATGCTTTATATATATGTATCCCAACTAAAAACTACCTTTTAAACTTCCTTCATCTACCTATCCCTCTAATTTCCCACAAAAAGACTTCAACTTCTGATTTTTTTGGCTTTTCTTGCATTTTTGACAATTTTTACAACTTTTGCACTTTTAGCATTTTCTTTTTCAAATTCAATTTCCTCACCTCCTAGTGACCTAATAAAAATTCAAATACATTGAAATAGGTCTAAAATTTACCTTTTACATACATTTTACATTTGAAAATTCATTTTTTTCAAATTTTGACTTTTGTAGGCATTTTGTGAGCAAGGTGCTCCTACACCACTTACATTTTCAAATTGAAAAAGACCTAATTGCAATACATAATAGGTGGTAATTATGAGGTTAAATTCAATTGAGTAATTCAGATTCCCTTACTAAGCTTCACACACTCTTTTATAATGACTTCAAATCAAAATTAAGATTTGTTAATATCATCAAAATTAGGATGTTGCATTGCTTTTTTGGCTGAGATTCTCTTTGATTGCTCATAAATTATCATTTTCTTCAATGAGATACCAATCAATTTTTATTAGTTTACTTACAAATACACACTGTAAAAGAGAAAAAGAAAGATCATCCAAAATGGAAATGAAATGAAAATAGATGGAAGGCACTTACAGATAGGCATGCCAGTCTCTCAACTTAGTCACTTTTGGTCATACATCTTCAGTGGGAGTTCCAAGATACCTATTGCACAAAACACATCTCATGAATAGAGTAAGTTGAAATTTGACATGCTCTTATAATGTCTACATCATAGCTACTCATGATAAGGTTAACTTCAAATGAATAACTTGAAATTCCCTCACCAAGCTTTGCACACACTTTGGTAATGGCTTAAAATCATGATTGAGATTTTTCAAGATCATCAAAATAAGGGTGTTGCATTGCTTTTCTGGCTGACATTCTCTTGGATGGCTCATAAATATGCATTTTTTGCAAGGGGAGACCAATCAATTTGTAGTAGGTTACATACAAATAAGCAAAGTAAAATAATATGATAGCATTTGCATCAAAAAATTAATGTGCATACAAGTATTAATTAATAAGAATCAATGTGCATACTTACAAATTAATCCAACGAATCATCTGGGTCTACTCTACTCTTTATTGTGTCAAGTATTTCCTCGTGGTCAGACTCATGAACCTTCCACAACACCTTGTTCAAAGGTCTACCCCCATATTTGGTCAAACAAACATTGGATGCCACGACAAGGTTCGAGTAATGAAGAATCTTACAATGTGTGTCAAAGTCCTAAAACAACCAATGTTTAACACTCTTATGTGGGTACCTTCTAAACCACATTCCAGTAACAACAACTGATCCTATAGGGTATTCAATGTTTTCTCCATCTTTAACTGGGGCCTCCAATTTTTTTTTGGCCTCAACACAATGACAAAAGTAATAGTTTGTTCCCTCTTCATTTTATTAATCTGCAATAACTACATAAAATTTCCCTACATTGATATGTGCAACAAATATATTGAAATTAGTCATTACGAACACACTACAAAGTAATATAACAATATGGAATTTCAAAAACCAAGGAAGAAAATATATTACCTGGTTGAACTAGATCTAATACGTGGTCAAAGTTGAACGATGATTCCATTTGTGTTAGTTCCAATGTTGTTGGAGGGTGATATGTCTGAAGTGGGCTAAGATAACTTGTCAACCCACTCCCATGACTCACAATCATTCTAGGCTTGCATTGTACATGAAGAACAAACGCATTCCATCTTCCATGTATTGATGCTCAATGAAATTGCATTTGAGCTAAGGAAAGAGTGTAGCTCACAAGATCATGTTAGTGTACAACAATCCTCATATGGTTCAATGTTAGTATCATCCATCAACCAAAAATACCTATGAACTAAATAGGTACCTTCATTACCTGGACCCATTGAAGCATTACACCACTCAACGATTGATCTTGTATTTGTCAACTTTGCATTGTCTTTATACTTTAACTCTTCTCATGTTAATGCTCTTTTCATGCATGCTCCCCCTTTCCATGTTTGGCCTCACAAAAGTTCCACATATGTTGTACACCTGTAATGACACACATCCTACTCAACTAGTAGAACATGGATGAGTTCTTGAATTGTACTACACAATTATTCAACCATATTATATGTCAACTGTATGGTATGCCCCTCTAAGTCATATCACTATAGAACATCTGGAAGCAACCTTTCAAAAACCCTAGAGAATGTGTGTTATCATCACTAATATAAAAGTGATACTCCTTCAATACCTTCCTTTGGTCCTTTGTACTATCCGTTGCATGAATGAATGCTATAATTTGCACAAATATCGAAACCTATGTGGACTTGTAATATTGTGGCTGCACCTCATGTTGTGGCTGTAGAGTGTAGTTCTATGCAAAGTCAACCACTAATACTATGCTACCAACTAGAAAGGTGTCCTTGCATAGCTTGAATTTCATGTCTAGCCATCGGGCTCTATGGGTATTCCTTGCATACTCATACACTATATTGTCACAAAACATGGACATAAACTGATACACTGGAATCTTCTAAATAGCCAAATCACACCTTTTTGCTTGAGACCCATCTTTTGTATTGTATGCCAGCGTTTTATACTTACCAAAATCTACTAGTTTTTTTCCCACCTCATCTATGCTTTCAATATGTTGACATATTGGCATATGTTGCAAGCCACAGCAATGTTTCCATGAACCATCCAAGCATGTTATCTTGTAGAATATTTGGCCATCCTCTATTTCACATAATTTTTTTGATAAGAACCCTCTTGAAGATTTTGGTGGGGCTTTTGTGCCACAATCTTGTAAAACATTGTTAGTATGCAAATCATAACATATAGAATGATAAACATCATAATGGTTAGAGAATTCAATATGTAGTCTACAACAACAAGTAGTGCATGTGTGATTTATCTTGACATAAAAAGGTTTAAGAATTTCAAAAAATATTTGAAAAATACTAATTTGAGGATAATCCATTTGAAATTTATGAAAAAATTGGGTATGAGTCATATCCAAAAAATGCTTTGGATGTGGCTCACAGTTCTGACTATCGATTCTCCTTACCACATCCCTTTTATTTAGAGATGGCCTTGTGTTATTCTTCCAATACTCTTCAATTAGTCTTCTCAATGCTTCAACAACTTTTTTATCTTTTTGTGGCAGTCTCCCCGAGAATGCCCATAATTCATTTGAATCGGTGCCCTCAATTATTTTCCACCTTAGAATGATTTTGATAAAGTTTTTCTACTAATTCTCATTTGTTCACTCATCTTTCTAATGAGACTATCTCTCTTTGTTTGACTTCTTACCAAATTTGATGTAATGACACGTTGTGTGACATTACTATCCTTTGAGCATGAGGTCCTACCCACACTCTCATATGCATCCATTAGATTCTTCATAATAGTGTTTTCACTAGATGCATTTGATGCTCTCAACCCAAGAGTCTTCATGATGTCTCTATACTTTATACCTTGCATCATTTCAACAAATAGTTGACATCTTGAGGTCTCATTTACCCTTTCAAAGTAGAATTTCCAAATCTTATCAGCATATCTTCTACAAGTGTGTGCTAGAATCTTACCTTCCATGTGCTACAAAATATCCTCATCAATATTAATCAATTACTTTGGCTTTCTACGTAAAATTATAGGTTGTGTTCTTCTAGGTACATACATCTCAACATTAGGAATTTCATCAATATTTAATTGAGGTGGGATAGATTGTGTACCTTTAATTGAGGGTGGAGTAGAAGACATACCTTAAGGTTCTCGTGGGGATGATGGCATAATTTCTTCATCAAATATGAGTGATGATGTACTCTCAACTTGAGATGTGCTAGATAGTGTCCAACCATATTCACCTATGATAGATGGTGTCCCTCCATATTTACTTGTGCTTAATGGTGTCCCTTTGTATTCACTTTTTGTAGAGGGTGTGTCTCCAACTATGGTATTTGAATCTGTCTTTGCACGATACTTTCACATTCGTGCCCTTTGTGCTACCAAATCCTATTCTCTTTTTGACGGTTGAGGTTCCTCTTCAATTGGCTTGTTTTCATAAATAGTACCCAATTTCTCCTTTTCACGATATGCCGCCCCCTGTTCTCTCTCTTTTTCTTTGAAGGTTTCATACTCTTTTTCTATTAGTTTATTCCTTCTTCGTTTCTTCGGCATGAAAGATAATTTTACCTATAACATGGTAATGAGATGAATATTAGTTCCTAAAGTATTTGTCCATTCAAATAAATTCAATATATGTCATTCAAGGCTTCATAAAAAATACTTACAATCGTCTTGTACAAGACTATTTCTAGCATAGACAAAGGTGGTGCAGGGGCATGCCATGATTACAAGATAGGTAGAATTACATTGTTTTCCTTGTGTAAATGGGGTGTTAAAGAATGGTTTTGATGAAATGTTGAAGGAACCTTCCATGTAATGGTTTTTTGAGTTTGTGCTAGGAATTTTTGAAGTGTTGTTGGTATTGGTGAGGTTTGGTAAGCCCGGTTGTCAAGACTTTCAATAAACCCTAGGTTATTTGCATGAAAGTTGAGGGTTTGGTGGTACAACATTTTAGAGGTCAAGGCTCTATGAAATAATAGTTGAATTTGTTGTTTTGTAACACAATTAGTGAATATTAGTTGAGATTTGGTGAAAAAAAAAGTGTTTTGGAGGTACCTCCTTTGCAAAAGAGGGCTATAATTTGGTGGCCTACAAGGTAGCGAAACCTATTGGTTTTGAATATTGTTGCAAAGAAAAATCTTGAAACCTTATTGCATGTTGTATTAGGAGTTGAAGTGTATCTCAAATGATGTTTTTTAGGCCTATGTATGGCCTTCTCTAAAAGATATTGAGAAAAATTAGTGTTGGAGGGCTACAAACTTTTAGGTGTGTGTTTGGGATAAGTTGAGTGTATAGTGTTTGAGGGGCTAGTTTTTTGTTTCAGTCTGACCATTTTGAGTTGGTTGGGTTTTCACCACCAAGGTTGGTATCATGCTGTCCCTACCTTCTCAACCCTACCCTATTGTCAAGCTAGTGGAGCATTGGCAAGCTAACTCACTCACTAGCTTGCCAATGCGGTAGGGTTGAGAAGGTAGGGGCAGTGTATGCCTCATAGAAATGGGGTGTCACAGTGATGTAGGTGCAGCATATTCCTCATAGAAATTGTGTGCCATGGTGATGTGACACCCCATATCTATGAGGCATATGCTACCCCTACCTTCTCAATCCTACCACATTGGCAAGATAGTGGCAGTAGGGTTGAGAAGGTAGGAGCAGCATATGCCTCATAGAAATGGGGTTCCACAATGATATAGCATATTCCTCATAGAAATTGGGTTCCGTGGTGATGTATATCACTGTGACACTCGATTTATGAGGCATATGCTATCCCTACCTTTTCAACCCTACCGCATTGGCAAGCTAGTGAGTGAGCTAGTTTAGCTCACTCACTAGCTTGCCAATGCAGTAGGGTTGAGAAGGTAGGGGCAGCATATGCCTCATAAAAATTGGGTATCACAATGATGCAATCATCATGACACCCCATTTATATGAGGCATATGCTGCCCCTACGATGTCAACCATTTCTAAGGCCAACCTGAAGACACAGTTTTAAGGTTTGAAAGTTATTTAAAATGGTGTATTGACCCATTCCTCTCAATGTGGCCACTCTAACTTGAGGAATTGGTTTGTAACATCACTAAAAATGTGTGGTAATGTTGAGTGTGTACAAGGGAGTTCAATAGTTGCAGAGTTGTGCATGAATCCCTACAGTGAAATTTGGTGTTTTCCATGTGAATTTGAGAGGCTTTGACATTCTAAAGTGAGTATTATGTTAGGGCAGCATTGTTTCTTATTGAATTGAGTTTTTGCAGGCCATTTTAGACCTATTTGAGGTGGTGGCATGTTTTGATAAGGTTGGGAAGTGTGTTTTCCAATAAGCCCTAGGTTATTTGGCTTAAAAAGAGGGTTTTTGATTTTGGCATCTTGGTGGATGAATTTCTAAGAACTAGTTTTGAATTCTTTGGTTTGAATACATATAAATTGTTTCCCACATGTTTTTGGAGGTTTTGGTCAAGTTTCAAGATAATTTTCTTTGCTAAAGTGTCCTAGTTCGAGGCCTAGTTGGTGCAGAAAGCCTGATTAGAGAAAGTTGTTACAAAGTAACCAATAGTAGTTTGTTGGCATGTGATTGTGTACCCTAAAGGGTCCTTGAAATGGTATGAATCTTGGTATGAAAGAATCTTATTGAGAAGAAATACTTGATTGAATGAGTTGGAAATGGTACAAGGAAGAGTGTTGATTTGGTAAAAGGTGAAGAGTTTTTAGAATTGTGACTTGTGAATTGTTGTTGTTGGTTAATTTTTTGTGTTCAGTTGTGTTACTGGATCTCCCCTAGTTGCATCAGAATTAAAATTATTTTTCCATGCTTCCATTTTGAGCCATGATTGCAAGATAGGCTGCACCTTTCCCCATGTTGCTAACTTAGCCTTCAATAAAGAGTCTTCTAATAGTGGAGAGAAGGGTTAGAATCCCTTGTAGGTAGACTAATCATGGAAACATTTAAAATAGATCACAAATAAAAGTGATAAGGTAGGTTTAGTGATGAGGTAAGTTTAGAAATAAAGATGAAAACCAAAACAGTTTCTAAGATCTATCAATATGGGAGGAGTATATTCCAATTTTTTAGAGATGTATGGAAAATTTGGTAGCATAGACAAGGCAATGAGCTGGTTGGTATAATTGTTTGACAAAATACATTAATTAAAGCTTTAGAGAGTGGTATGCACTTCCATAATAAAGGATTGAGAAATGATGTTTTATTTTACTTCCTTAAAACATATGTCATATATGTGTATACAAAATATGGAAGCATACACAAGCTAAGTCAACTATTAAATAAAAAATTCTTCAAAGAGATGTGGTTTAAAAATGTAATTGGCAAGTGTATAGAATTGTGAAATTTAAATGTGCATTGACAACCTAATGTTATAATGACAAACAAACAATGATCAACATGGAATATGCAAAATAGAAAAAATGAAAGCAAGCCATAATAAAATGAAAGAAAATGTGTAAAGAATTCACATACCTAAAAAACCAAAGTTTCAAATGGAGTTCAACCCAATTATCTAGCCTTAGCTTCTTATTTCTTCAAACTCCTCAATAATTTGACTCTTTCAAAAGCTTGTTCCCCTCCAAACTTCAATTGCATATTAGCTTTCAATGGAATTCAAACTCAAATTGATATTATATGTCTTTCAATGTGAAAAATCTGCTATTTCATGAAAAGGTGGTAGAAAGATAATGAAAAAGGTGGTGGAATGTGAAAAACATGCATGCACACTTCACAACATCAAAAAGCTACTTTTTGTCGGAGCACATGTAGAACTAGGATAATATGTAGAATGTGGGCCTCAAGATCATGAGTATATTGAGTTTTTTTACCATTTTTAGTGCAACACAAAATGCACTCACATTATAATGTGGTCATGTTATAACACGAGCACATTATTTTCTCCTAAAACGACCATATCTCAATTTCTTCAAAATTTTCTAGCATTATGAGAAAGTTGGTTTTTTAAAAGATTTATTTTCCCTCTCTTTGTATATACCCTATATACCCTAATTCTATCTCTCTTCCCTCTATCCTTATACCCTAATTCTATTTCTCTCCCCTCTACCCTCTACCCTTAACCCTTATAAACTGTATCTCTCTCCCAATCCCTCCCTCTCTCTCTCTCAAGTCTTTTTCCCATCTCCCTTTAGATTTTGATTTGATCCCTGCTTTCGATTTTCTCTGATCTCTGATTGTTTTTATTTTTAAGTTTCGACTGATTTTGATGATGATTTTTTCGATCGATTTCCGGATCTGATTTTCGGATTTGAACTGAACGGGATGATGCGCCTGAATTTTGCGGAGTTTTTGATCTTTATTTCTTTATCTTTATCTTTTAATCGAGATTTTCTTTATTACTTTGATTTTTTATCGGATTTCCGGACCCCGGAGGGATTCCGAATCCGGAATCCCTGATTTCCGATTCGATCCGATTATTTTGGTTTCCCCTTTGAACGATCTGGCGCCTGATTTATTTCTTCGGGATTTCTTGATGCGCAGACGATGATTTTCCCGACGATTTGACTCCGGACCCGATGATTTTCGATTATCCTGATTTGTCGATCCTGGGATTTTTCGGATTTTAATGCCGATCGGATTTTCTGATTATCCGATTCGATTTTGCTTTTTGATTTTGATTTTGACCTGAGGGATTTTCTCGGATCCCGATTGATTTTGATTCGAAAGATTTTGATTTTGACCTGACTGATTTCGATCTGACTTCCTGACGATTTCCGATTTTTCCTTTTGATTTCCTTTCTGACGATTTCGCCTGATCTGATCTGGATCCTGATTTTATTCTTTTTCGACGCATTGATCGAGACTGATCCGGACCTGATGATTTTTCGATTTTTATCGGACCGGATTTTCTCGCGATTTTTCATTTTTCGACTTTGATGACCCTGCGGAATTGATTTGTTTTGATTTGACGATTTTGATCCATTTTCTGATCTGCAAAAAGATGCCGCGATCGCCGATTTTGATTTTTTCCCGGATTTTTCTGATTTGATTGGATCTCTGACTTTGATCTTTATTTTGACGGATTTTCCTGAGCGGATGATTTTTGACCGATTACGACTGTGATTTTTGCCGATTTTGACTGACCGAGATCCTGAACGATTTGACGCCTTTCCGATTTCGGACGGATCCTGATTTTTCGATCCAGGATTTTTCGATTTGATGATTTGATTTGATTTGACCTCTGATTTTGATTTTGATGGATTTCCTGATTTTGGATGATTTTTCGATTTTTCGATCCGACGCGATCTTGATGATGATTGATTTGGGATTTTCCGGATTTTTTGATTTTCCTGACGGATCCTTTGATTTGATTGATTTTCTGAGTGATCTGATTTTGATTTCGATTGGATGCCGATTTTGATTTGATTGATCCTGGATTTTGATTGATGATTTTGATTTTTTGATCCTGATTTTGTCTTGATTTTGATTTTGAGAGTTTTTGCGGATTTTTCGACGGATCTCGATGATTGACGGATTTCGATGATTCTGGATCCTGGATTTTGATTCTGATTTTGACGTGATTTTGATTTTGATGGATGGATTTCGCAAGCCTTTTGATGGATGAACGATTTGATTTTTCTGACGGATTTTCCTGATTTTGATCTCGATTTGCCTGATTTTTCTGATTTTTCTGGACTTTTCGACCATTCGAGATTATTTTGAGGAATGACGCGGGATTTTGAGCCGGATCCTGACTGAATCTCTGGATTTTGATTTCGACGATTTTGATTTTGATCCCTTGACGATTGATCTCGATTTTGATTTCCGATTTCGATTTTAACGATTTTTTCTGGATGATGATCGATTTTGATTTTTGATTTGACTTTGATGATCCTGAACGATTTGATCCTTTGATTTGATTGATGCGATCTGATGATCGACGCGATTGATTTTGACGCGATCCTTGATGATTTGATGTTTGATTGATTGATGCGGATTTGATTTTGATTTGATCCTGGATCTGATTTGATTTGATTTAATGGATTTTATTGAGCGGATTGATGACGTCGAAACGGATGATCGACGGATCCTGATCCCGATCCGATTTTGATCGATTTGATCGGATCCGATTCTTGATCGGATGATCCGGATCAAAGATCCGTTGATCTCGAGATTCTGACGATCTTTGATTTGTCCGGATCCGGATCTGATCTGTTCGATCTGATCGATCTGGAATGGCTTTGAATGGAATGGAATTGTTGACGTTTTGATCGCTGAAGCTGATCCTGGATTTGACGCCTGAAAGTGAAAAAAAAGCGCAGATGATGATGCGGACGATGATGATCTTTGACGATGATCGATGCGCGATTGATGATTTTGATTGAAGCGATGATGACGTGATGATGATGATTTGATCCAGATGGATTTTGATCTTGATGATCCGATCCGGATCCCTTAAACCCTCCACCCACTACCCTCTACCCTATAAACCCTTAAACACTCAACCCTAAAGCATAAAACCTATACCCTTAAACCATAAACCCTTAAAACTTCTACCATCTACCCTCAATCCTCTACCCTCTACCCTAAACCCTAATCCCTCAACCCTTAAACCCTTAAACCCACTTAGTAAACTCTCTACCCTAATCCCTTAACCCTGAAACCCTAATCCCTCAACCCCCATACACTCTACCCTATACATTGAATCCTCAACCCTAATCCCCCAACCCTATACCCTCAATCCTCTACCCTCAACCTTAAAATATCAACCCTTGAGCCCTCTACACACTACCTTCTACCCTATAAACCCTTAAACACTCAATTGTAAACCCTAAAACCTCAAGCCTTAAACCCTAAACTCTTAAACCCTCTACCCTCTACCCACAATCTTCTACCCTCAACCCTAATCCCTCAACCCTTAAACCCTTAAACCCACTTAGTAAACTCTCTACCCTAATCCCTCAATCCTCTTCACCCTTAATCCCTGAACCCTTCAACCCTAATACCTCTAACCCTATACCCTCTACCCTATACATTGGACCCTCAACCCTAATCCCCCAACCCTATACCCTACACCTTAAACCCTCAACCCACTACCCTCTACCCTATAAGCCCTTAAACCCTGAACTCTAAACCCTAAACCATCAACCATTAAACCATAAACCCTTGAACCCTCTACCCTCTACCTTCAACCCTAATCTCTCAACCCTTAAACCCACTTAGTAAACTCTCTACCCTAATCCCTCAACCCTCTCGACCATTAATCCCTCAACCCTTAAACCCTAATCCCTTAGCCCCTATACACTCTACCCAATACATTGGACCCTCAACCCTCAAACTTAAACCCTCAACCCTCAACCCTTAAACCATCTACCCTTTACCCTCTACCCTCTACCCTATACATTAAACACCCAACCATCAATTCTCAACCCTCAACCTTTAATCCCTCAATCCTCAACCCTCAAATCCCTAAACCCTCAACCCCAATACCCTCTACCCTATACATTGGAATCTTAACCCCAATCAATCAACCATATGTACCCTCAACCCTAATCCGTCAACCCTATACCCTCAACCCAATACCCTAATCCCTCAACCCTACAAGTCATCAATCCTATACCCTTTATTCTTAACCCTCTACCCTATACATTGGATCCTCAACCCTCATATATATATGTCCCTCCCTCCTCTTCTCTACTCTCTATCCATCCATCCCTCCCTCTCTACCCTAATCCCTTAACCCAAAACCCTAAACCCTTATAAACTCAACCCTAACCATCGACCCTCAACCCTTAAACCCTAAACCCTTAAACCCTCTACCCTCTACCCTAAACGCTAATACCTCAACACTAATCCCTCAACCCTTCACCCTTAAATCCAAGAAAAATCCCTACCATAATCCCTAAACCCTCGACCCCTAAACCATCAACCCTTAAATACTAATCCTTGAACCCCTATACCCTCCACCCTATACATTGGACCCTCAACACTAATATCTTGACCCTATACCCTATACCTTCAATCCTCTACCCTCAACCCTTGACCCTTAAACCCTCTAACCTCTACCATCAACCCTCAATTCTCAACCCTCAACCCTCACTCCTTAAACCCTAAACCATCAACTCCTATACCTTCTACCCTTTACATTAGACCTTCAACCTAATCCTTCAACCATATACCCTAAGCCCTCTACCCTCAACCCTAAACCCTTAACCCTAAACACTTTACCCTAAACCCTTAAACCTTCTACCCTATACTCTCAACCCAATACTCTCTACCATCAACCCCAATCCCTCAACCCTCAACCCTTAAACCCTAATATCTTAGAAACCATCAACCCTATAGGTCCACCACCCTAATCCCTCAAACCTATACCCTCAAGCCCTATCACTTTCTCTCTATCTATACATCTAACCTCTTCCTCACTCCCTCTCTCCTACCATCTCTAATTTTCTCTGTCTGCCCTCTCATTCTTTCTATGTACCTCTCATTCAATCAATCCCTACCGGCCTCTATCACTCCCTCTAGCTATCTCTCTCTATCTCCATCCCACTCTCTCTGACTCCCTCTCTCTTCCTCTCTCTCATGTCTCTCCCTCCCACCCCCTCTCTCTCTTAGGTCTCTCCCTTTGGCAACCTACCTAGGTAACTCTCTCTCTCTCTCTCTCTCTCCTCTCTATTTATCCCTCCCACCCTAACTAGATAAGTCCCTCTCACTCAACCCTGTTTCTCTCCCTCTATTAGGTCACTCCCTCCCACAACCTCTCGCTCTCTTGGGTCTCTCATTCACACTCCCTCTCTCTCCCACTCCATCTCTCTCACACTCCCTCTCACTATCTATCTCTCAAGTCTCTCCCTTTGGAATCCTACCCTCTTTCCTCTACCCTATACCCTAATTCTATCTCTCTCCAGTCTACCCTCTACCCTCAACCCCTATACAATCCACCCATACATTGGACCCTCAACCCTAATCCCTCAACCCTATACCCTATACCCTCAATCCTCTAACCTCAACCCTTGACCCTTAAACCCTAAACCCTTATACCCTTAAACCCTCTACCCTCTACCATCTACCCTATACATTAAACCCTCAACCCCTATACCCTCTACCCTTTACATTGGACCCTCAAACTAATCCTTCAACCATATACCCTCAAACCTATACCCTAAAACCTCTACCCTCAACCCTAAATCCCTTAACCCTGTAGACACATAAAATGTACTGATTGGCATTACACACTTGATCTTGATTACTAACATCGTTTCAACCTGAATCATCCTCTTAGCTTATCATCACTTTTCATCCCTTAATGAAATAAATAATCAATTTTCTGATTAAGTAATTCTCTCTTGTTAATTAAATCAATCAAACTGATCTAATTAACCCTATGTCTCTATTTAGTTAAATAATTCATTTTATTTGATTAAATCTCTAAAGTCATCTTATTAAATTAAATAAATTAAACCTTATTTGATTTAATCTAAATTTCATCCGCTTTAATTAAATAAATCAAAATATTTATTTAATTAGTCTCTAAATCACGTTCTTCTCATTTTTTATTTAAATCAACCCATAAATCTAAATTAATTAGTCACATCATTTAATCCCTCATTAAATTAATTAACCCTTGATTAATTTAATCTTAATCCATGTCCCATCCTCTAGCTTTTGCCACTTGCACATGAAAATATATTTAATTCGTTTATTAAATCCTTATTTTCTTTCAACTTGGCATCTCTTGGGGAATATTCTTCCAAATTTGAAATCCTTCCAGAAAGAAATTTATTTCATCTTGCAAGTCCTTTTGCATTGAGCCAAGTGGCCATAACTCCATTTGACTCTCCCTCCACCTTTTCATTTCACTATTTTCAAATTTCAGCTAATTGCATTTATGGGCACATTCATCAAAATGTGCACATCATTTTCCCATCCACACCTTCACAAGTAGCACTTGCCCATTGGGTGTTGAATGATCCCACATTCATCCCATTTTGCATTTCTCCATCTTGTCTTTCTATAAATAAGGCTTCTCTCCTCATTTTGATCATCCACAATTTGAGTAAACTTACTATACTAAATTTCATCTTCGAGCACATCCATCTTCATCAATTTTATCAAATTTATAGCTAGGTTATGCAGATTTTTCACCATGGAATTCAATTGAATCAACATCAAAGTGTATCACTCATCAACATTGCACAATAGGAGTTGGGAAAGGGCCAGTTTCCACATCAAATTGGCACCAAGTCCCCCATGGGATCATGGATTGGCTTGGTTAATTAGGATTTCATTGCTTTCTCATTGTGTTCTTAAATTTTATTTCCTATTTTGAGCATTGCTAATGGATTTCATAGGGAATCTTGATTCTCACTTGAATTTGATGTAATGATGTGTTTGTTTCTTGTGTTTTACAGGTGTTGGGATTTGGGCTCTACATTTGGCACTAGGAGGGAAAATCTCAAGTTTAAATCACATTTTTTAACAAAAATTTCATGCTTTTTCTCTGTTTGTTGTGTCTACAAGAAACTACACTGCTATTAGTTTAGTGGTGCCATGCAACACCGCTACCAGTCCAATGGCTCTATACAACGATGCTTCAAACTTCAAACTAAGCCACTTGGTCTTTCCCACCTAGAATTCAAATTTCTTAACTCCGTTGCAGGTTTAATTCTCACGCGTTGAAATTTCCAAATTTCAAACAACAACGCTAGGTGAAACTCCACCAAAATCACGCTCTTTGGCCTACTATAGAGCATCGCTTGTAGAATTAGCAACACTATACAGCACCGTTGACTTTCCCAAACTCCACCGCCTATGCAAACTGCGCAACTGGAGTGAAGTAGAAAGTTTAAATTTTTTGAATTTCGACACATGCTGTTTTATTCTGATTGTCTTAGGTTGCTAATTAGATTTTCTAACCTCTGTTTTATAGTTCTAATCAATTTTTATAGGTTTTTCTAATCAAAGTGAAGGAGGAAAACAAGGTTGAAAGAGGCATTATCATTGCATCAAGTGTTTTTGAACACTTTAGTGTTGTTTAACACTTTTAGAGAACTTATAACCTCTCTTAAAAGTTTTTTATCTTTCATGTGCTTACGATATACTAAATTTATTTTGGGCTCTAAAACGAACCTTACAAAGGCTTCCAATTTTTGCTACAAAGGGCTTAAAAAGAATTTTAGGACAAACTCACTAGATTTGGTTTGAGGATTAGCAATTGAACAAGGAAATATCCATATTTCATTTTTGGTGTTCTAAAAAGAATCAAATATTTTCTTTGTAGATTTAAAATGAAAAATTACTTCCTTGTTTTGTAATTACTTACTCAAAGTAATATTAGTAAAAGGACATATGCACTTCTCTCATGCCTCATGATGATCTTGAGAATAAAAAGGCCTTTTGGTGACATTAATTTGCATAAGTGATTACCCACACACTTCAATTTGGATTTTAAAATTGAACAAGTCTTGCAAGTGTGAGTGGAGCATATTGTGTACATTCTCTCTCTTTGGTCTGCAACAAAGATTGATCAAGTTATGAATATGTTTGCTTTCTTTTGTTTATCTTAGAGGGCCAGCCTTGTGGGAAAAATTAATCACCCAAGGGAATGACCCAACTGGGAGTACACTAAAGCCTGGTGACTTCCACCCAAGATATAAGTGTGGATATTGGAACAAAAGCCAATATCACGAGGATTATTTTGAAGAGAAGGGAAGCAATGGTCTCTTGCTGCATGGATGGTCCCCCATGAATGGAATGTTTGAATTAAAACCATTGTTCAGAAAAGGCCAAAATCCTTGATCTATTTGTTGGTGTAAGAAAAATAATTCTTAAGCCATCCCACACTTTTATGGATTGCTGTAGAAATGGAAAGTATGCCATGCAAGATTCATGGGTACTAATGCTTGGATGACCCAAGAAGTGATTGCACTGTAAGGGGGAGCCTATATGGTCAACCATCTAACCATTCACTAATAGTAAGCATAGCTAGACTTGTCCAAGTGGGGATTCAACAAATACAGTCTTTCATAGCCATAGGGTTGTGCATGTTCTTGGAAACAAAACACTTTGCTTGATCAAAAACATTGGGAAAAAAAACATTCAACATTTTCATCAAATTTCAAACCCCTTAGGAAGCAAATAGTTTGATAAAATTCAAGTGTTATTGCTTGCCCTTGGGAGTCGTATCCTTAGAGGTTTCTAAACATTTGGGTTTACATCTCAATTTTCTTACTAAAGTCAAAAATAGGTAACTTTTTCCTTGATTTCATTGAAGTTCCACATGATATACTTTGTGGAATAAGAAGTTAAGACATTAGAAGTATAGCTCAAATACCTAATCAAGAATTTTTTGTGGTAAAAATAACTCACTAAGCAAATCTAAGAACAATTGAACCCCACACATGTGTCTCAAATAATTTCACTCAAGATCAAAAAGCATAAACCAAATTCAAAAGCTCTTAGTCCAAAAGATCATTAAAAACGTTTCCTACTACTCTACGAATTTAGATAAAGATTGATTTTCAAATTTGATAGAAGAGCCTCAAGAAATAATCCTAGTTTGTACTCATTCTATTATTTTCAAAATCCAAATCTTTTTTGATAATTTGAGCACCTTGTTTAGAGGAAAGCATGTTCTTCAAAATCGAGGTCTTGTAAACAAGAGTCTTTTTAGGTACACATAGGATTAAAATGAAATCTTTATCCATCTTTCAAACATCAAACCAAGATCATCTCACCAACAACTCTTGAAAATCTTGAAATCATCCTTCATGCTATACTTTTTGCAAAATCCTTGAATCAAAATCCTTGAATGAAAATGTCAAAATCATCTTATTTAGCTAGGTATATGTATATGCATCCTTCTCCATATGCTTGGTTTAATTATCATTAAACCTTGTTGTTTGGTTAGGTGTGGGTAGATGCATCTTTCTCCCTACACTTAGTCAAATTATCATCTTGTGAGAAAGTCCATCCCACATATAACATCCAACTTCTTGGGATCCATTTTTTCATTATCCAAAAATCAAAGAAATCCAAAAACAAAATCAAGATAAAAAATCCAAGAATCTCAATATCCAAGAGTCAAATAAAATCAAAATCCAAGAATCCAAAAAGTCCCAAAAGTATAGCATCCCCTCAAGATCTTCGAAGAGTTTAATCATCCATATCACCCACCTCTCATGCATTTCATTATCACACCTTTGATCCTTAATCATCTTAGATCTTCTCTTTTGAGCCTCATTTTGTGGTTCAAACAAGATCACAACACAAGAAGGACATTGAGAACAACAAGGAAACATCATCTTCAAGTGTCCTAAGCCAAACCAATTCCAAAATGAATCATGTTCAATCAAGTGATCCTCTTACTAATTTTCCCTCGTCATCACAAAATCCACAAGAGGAATGTCAAGTAGAGGATATCATCAATAACACCTTTAGGATGAAACAAGACAAAATCACCAAAATGGTTCAAAATCTCTAGAATCATAGGATTGTCAACATCATAATGAAGCTCCATCCCTCACAATACATGCTTGAATTAGAAAAACAAGGGGCTAAACTCCCTTCCGATTACAATGTGAGCACCATTGTGGAACAACCTTTTGGGGTCATGCCTCCAATTTCATCTACACCTCCATTCCAAATCATTACCCAACCCATCCCCCAAATCACTTCATCCATTGCTCCAACTCAACCTATTGTTAACAAAGGGAGTGCATTTCTCAATGCACTATAAACTAACCCCCTCGTGAGTAACCAAGATTTGGACAATAACATGATCTTGGGGAAATATATACCCCAAAATCCATCACATCCATATGTCCCCCTCACCTTTCATGATCTGAATGACCCATCATCATCATTTCATGCAACACTGAAATACCTATTAAATACAAAATTCTTTCTCCCTATGACCTCGCAAGGAGAAGGAGACTTATTTAGACTAGGGGGCATCTTTAACCCTTCATCTTCATCATTTCTCCAAGGAAGTATGCCACTCAATTTTCCACCACTTCCACCCTTACCACCAACATCAACATCAACTCTCAGTTTGGGGTTACCACCATTACCGCCACTCATTCAAAACTATCCCGCAATCATCAATCAAAGCATCATACCAAATCCTCTCATCTTTCCATCAATATCACAACAACAGATGGCCACCATCCCAATAACACAAGCAACCACCACATCATCAACCATTGCCTAAAACATGGTCTCTCAAGGACCAAGCATATCAATTACATTATCCACCACAATCCCAATCATCAATACAATGGTGCCTCTCATCACAAAAAAAAACACCATAACAAATCTGCCACCACCACCAACACCTCCTCCACCAAACACAAATATGTCAAGCCAATATAGCATTGCATTACAATCTACTCAACAAGCTACATATCAAAAGGAACTCCAACAAATCCAAAACTGACAAGCTACACAACAAGCCACTCAATCAATGTAAGCTGCTCAAGCAACACAAGCTGCTCAAGTAGCACAAGTCGTTCAAGCCACACAACAAGCACAACAAGCATAGAAGGCTGCTCAAGCTCAAGCCAAAGCCCTATTACAACAGCAAGTTGCTCAAGTTACATAGGCTACATAAGCTACACAAGCTGCCCAACAAGCACAAGCCCAAGCTCAGGCACAGGCGCAACCTCGAGCCCAATACCAAGCTCAAAAGTGTAGGCACAAGCACAAACACAAGTGCAAGGACAATACCTCACACAAAACCAAGAAACCCAACAATAAGCATACCAAGAGCAACAAGAAGCAGCCCAAAGAGCAGCATAACAACAAGCATTGTTGGTGAAACAACAACAAGCCCAACAAAAGGCACTATTAGCGCAAAAATAGTAGGATCAACAACAAAAAATGTTGATACAACAATAAGTAAACGCATACTTGGCATAGGAAAATGTGCAAGAACCATCCACCAACACACCAACCAATCCACCCATCCCTCCAACAAGTCAACTGCCACAAAACACCTTCATCCCATCCCTTGATTTGCAAAATGACGTAACAACGCAAATCAATTGCTCTCCCAACAAGTGCTTGATCTTCAATCAGGGAAAACCATGAAAAAACAACCAACAACTTGTGTCCCTATCCATTTGATAGGATTCTTGTAATGAAACCTTTTCCAAAGGGATTTGAGATCCCTAAATTTGATAAATACTGAGGGATAGGAAACCCTAAAGATCACATAAGGGAATTCCAAGTTCATTGCATGGAGGTTGCATATGATGATACATATCTAATGTGGATATTTCCTAGAAGTTTGGCAGGCCAAGCCATGGAGTGTTTCTCTCACCTTTCTCCTAGCATCAAAAAGTTCTAGGAAATAGTAGATGCATTCATGAAAAATTACGCCTTCAATATTGGTATGGATGTCAGTCTGGAGGAACTATCAAATCTTGAACAAGGAAAGAATGAATCATTTGCTTCATTCCTATAACAATGACGAACCGCATCTAATAGGAGAAAATGGTTCATGCCAGAAGAACAACAAGTTTGTACCATTATCTCCAATCTTGAAGGAGCCTTGGCATTCCATCTCAAGGTGTAAGGTATCACCACATACAATCAATTGATCTCCAAGGCACTTAACATTGAATGAGCCCTTATTGCACAAGGAGGGACACCCACATATCCTGAACAAAAAAACAATCACCCATCCACTAGCTAAAATGACAAACCTCACACATGGATGAAAAATAGAAACATTACCAACAATGGTGTTGTTGATGCCAAAGTTGTGATTAGTCCTCCTTGAAAAAACACACCAGCACCCTAATGAAAATCTCAAAACAAGAATTATAACAATCGACAAGCTAACATTGTAACTCAACAACCAAACAATAAAACAATCAACAATGTGAACGATCAAAGGGGACCACCCCAGTGAAATAAAAAATCCCCCAAGTGGGAGTACATAGCCCTTGGGGAATTAGCTGAATCCATCATGAAGAGGCTAGAGGCAAAAGAAATCATCACAATCCCCACTTATGACAACTATCAATAACCCTTGGTGAAACCATCATGGTACAATGAAAATCACCTTTGTGATTTCCACAAGATCAAGGGACACACAACTGCTAGTTGTATGAAGTTGAAAAACTTAATTCAAGACCTCATTGCTGAAAAAATCATAAATGTAGAACAACTAGTGGGAAATAAAAATCTCAAAATCTACATGAATCTGATGCCAAATCATAACAACAAAGGGAACAATAACAATGATAATGGGAAAGGTTCATTAAAAAATTTCAATCATGTATATGACCATGTCTTCAAATTCCTAGATGAGTATTGCACTGTTATCACCATCAAAGGAGCCCAACCTGATTGTGGAGTCACCACAAGAGGTGGAAAAATAACCATTGTAGGGTCATCTCAACCTCCCAAAGCACTCACTTCCAACACAAAATCCATTCCTAGTGGCTATAATGTACTTGATCAGTTAAAAAGAACCCTAGCTCAAATATCCAGCATGGAGTTGTGAAAGATATCATCAACCCAAAAAAATATCCTTGAAGAAAAATTAGCCACATCCACCATCCCCATGGATCTTGATGCTGAACAATTCCAAGCTATGGTCAAAAACATCATTACCCCAAATCTTCTTACATTCTTTGATCAACACTTTCCCGCCCAACCATCTCACAATTACGCACTCCATCTAGAGGTCCTAGTGCATAAGAATAAAGTCAAGAGAGTCTTGGTAGATGGAGGTGAAAGTTTAAACATTTTTTCCATCAAGCTCCTACAGAATCTAGGAATCTTAGAGGATTCCATTGAAAAATGAAAAGGCATCACAATCAGGGCTTACAATGATCAAGAAAGAGTGTCTCATAGCACCATCCAACTTTGTATTCAAGTAGGGCCAACAATTATGGAAACCACTTGTCAGGTCCTTGACCTTGATTTTCCTTACATCCTCCTGGGATGTCCGTAGATCCATGGGATGTAAGCTATCACATCAACCTTCCACCAATGTGTCAAGTTCACATACCAAGGCCAAGAGGTCACTATCCATGGGGATCCCAAACCTTTTTCTTATTGTAGGAGCGTAGAAGCCAAATATTACAAAATCCCCTAAGTACCAAAAAATGATGAAGGTCCCTCAACTCCATACATTGATCCAACTACTCTCACCTCCACTTCTACGACAGAGACACTCACTATCCCTACCATCTTCGATATCAAGCTCATTATTCAAGATAATGGGTGTGGACACTATATAATTCAAAAAATTTCTTTTGTGTTAGGAGAGTTACCACAATCTTCCAGGTCATGGGGACAACCACAATCAAATGATGCTTCCTCATTTCCAACCTTCCAAAAGTTGGGGAGATCTTGGTTGGGAAGTAATCAAAGAGGACCCATCCCATCTCTTGTACCAAGACAATAGACTGGCAGTTGATCTACCTATGGATGATAACAGTAAAGGCTTACAAATAATGCTCAAAATGGACTATGACAAAAATAGAAAGTTGGGACAAAATGACAACAAACTTCTAATACCCATCATTCTTGAGATGCAAATGAAAAATATTGGCCTCGTATGTACCCATCCAAGTATAATCATACGTGGCTGGAATCCCCTAGTTAAGAAGGTCAAAAATCCTCAGCAATCAGCAACCGAACTTCACTTACCCTTAACAGGTCAAGGCATAGACAACTTCACATTTGACATAACTAACATTTTTAGTAGTAGTGGTGACAAAGATCCCATTACCAACCTACTTATGATTTTTGAGGACAACACCCTTCTCATGATTAGTTCCATGTCATTTGAGTCAACTAGTCAAAACCATGAAATCAACCTAGTCTACCCCTAACTCATCGATTACAAGCAATGAGGACTGCCAATTCTAGACACTTTCAAAAATGATGAAGCACTCTTGGAATTCATGGGACTGTGGAGCACCATACCATGTGGAGATCATAAGGCTAGGTTTGATATCATTCTAGAAACTCAAGCTTACTACAGGGAGACGATTGAATCTTTTATTCACAAAAGAGAAAACTTGAGAATAATCTCAAGGTCATTCAATGAAAACCACACTATGGCACTCTCTAGCCCCAAAATAGTAAAAAAAATGAACATATCCAATTGTGAAAACCTCTTTGAAGTGCTTGAGGATGAAGGATTCAATTTTACTCTTAGTGCTCTACATTATGAAAAGTCAGCGGTTCAAGCTGAGAAGTGCAACCCAGTCAACTTGGGAACAAAGGAAACTCTGCATATAACATTTTATGCCAAATCATCGATGACAAAAGAACATGAGCTTCTAGCCACCTTCTTAAGGGAGAGAAAGGTGAACTTCACATGGAGCTATGTCGACATGCCCGGGCTTGTTCTATAAATTGTGGTCCATCATCTAGCAATTTACCCAGAAGCAAAGCCTATCAGGAAGAAACTCAGAAAAATGCATCCTCAAATAGCCTTGTTAGTCAAAATGGAATTGAAGAAGCTACTTGATGTAGGGTTCATATGACCAATTGACTATCTAGAGTGGGTATCAAATCTGGTACCTATTTCAAAGCCCAATGGGGGCATGTATATATGCACAAATTTTAGAGACCTGAACAAGGCATGTCCCAAAGATGAATTCTCACTTCCCAACATTGACATGATTGTAGACATGATGGTAGGACATGAAATGCTTTCTCTGATGGACAATTTCTCTGGGTACAACCAAATCATGATAGACAAAGAGGATCAAGATAAAATGGCTTTTACTTGTCCATGGGGGACATATTACTGGAACATGATGCCATTTGTCCTAAAGAATGCTAGAGAAACATATGAGAGGGCCATGACCTTAACATTTCATGACATGATCCATAAGACTGTGGAATATTATGTTGATGACATAATAGAAAAATCTAAAAAAAGGCGAGACCACATAGTAGCATTGAGTGCCATCTTTGATAGACTGGAGGAATACAAGGTCCACCTTAATCCAAAGAAGTGTGTCTTGGGAATACAATTAGGGAAGTTGTTTGGATACATTATGTCCATGAGAGGGATTGAAATATACCCTGCTAAGGTAGAGGCAATCCTCGAGATAGAGGAACCTAGGACATTGAAATAGATAAGAGGCTTACAAGGTAGTCTCCAGTCAATTTGATGGTTCACAACTCAACTAGTAGACAAGTAAATCTCGTATTCTCACTTACTCCACAAGGGGGTAGAGTACAAGTGGAATGACAAGTGCAACAATAATTTAACAAAACCAAAGAGTATTTTCTCACACCTCCAGTGCTTATGCCACCAATCCCAATAAATCCTCTAATCCTCTATATATCAACAACATTAGCAACTCTTAGTGTTCTCCTAGCTCAACACGATGAACATGGAATAGAGAGGGCCATCTCAGTAGACCATGGTAGGGCATGAGTTAAACTATTCCTTCATTGAAAAAGCTTGTCTAGTAGTAGTGTTTGCCTCACAGAAGTTCAGACACTACATGTTAACACACAAAATCAAGTTCATTTCTAGGATCGACCCACTCAAGTATCTACTTTCGAAGGTAGTGCTCATAGTAAGGATGGAAAAGTGGGTCATGATCCTACCATAATATGACATATAGTACATAGAATGCAAGGCAATCAAAGGCCAAGGGATCACAGATTAGCTTGTAGAAGTACCCATGTACTCAGAGAATCTGTTAATTTCAAAGTTCCCCGATGAGTCCATCTTCAACTTGAACATAGCAGATGACTAGAAGTTGTACTTTGATGGTTCCTACACACAACATGGATCAGGACCTGGGGTCCTTTTCATCACCCGATAGGGAGACTGCATACCAAGGTTCTACAAATTGGCATTCCCCTGTACAAACAATATTGCAGAATATGAAGCTTTAACCATAGGAATCAGAATAGTAGTGCAGTGGCATATCATGGCTCTCAAGGTTTATGGAGAGTCACAACTAATAATTAATCAAGTGAATGATGAGTATCAGACTAAAGATGATAAGCTAACTCCATACAAGAAATTGGTGGAGAGTCTTAAGGAGTCCTTCATCAAGATCACATTTGAGTAGTTTCCCAGAGCAAACAATAGAGTGGTAGACACCATGGTTACAATTGGATCCCTATTGGATAGCCCTCACAATATCCCAAAGCATGAATTCCTGGTAGAGCAACTTCTCATGCCTGCATTCGAGGTACCCAAGCAAAATTTTCCTGTGAAATTGTTGGTCCTAGTGATCCTTGGTATCACCATGTATACACCTATTTGAGAATAGGAATCCTCGCAACTGACATAACCTCAAACCTTAAGAAAACCTTTGTCAAGAAAGCATCCCAGTTTTTCATCCAGTAGAAACTCTCTACCATAGGACCATAGAAGGAACCCTATTACATTGCTTAAACACTATGGATGCATTGATCACCTTAATTGAGGTACATAACAATATTTGTGGTTTACGCTCAAGTGGAATGACCTTAGTGAAGAAACTGCTGAGAACAGGGTATTATTAGCCTACTATGGAAAGAGAAGCACATGACTATGTCAGAAGGTGTCGACAATGTCAACAACATGGAGACTTCATTCATGTACTAGGTCAATAGCTTCATCCCATTGTCACACCATGGCCCTTTTCATAGTGGGGGCTCAATCTCATTGGAAAAATCAGCCCCACCTCATCCAATGACCACAAATTTATCGTTATCACCACCGAGTACTTCACCAAGTGGGTGGAAGCCATCCCCATGAAATACATCATTGGAAAGTAGATATCAAAGTTCATCCTGAACTATTTAATATATTTCTATGGTGTCACACAAGCCATTATCTCAGATAATGTGACACCATTGAAAAATTAGGATGTTCGTGACCAATGCGACAAATTGAAAATCCAACATCGCTTTTCCACCCAGCATTATCCCCAAGGGAATGACCAAGTAGAATCCACAAACAAAACCATTCTAAAAATCCTCAAAAAGATAGTCAATGACGTAGGTCATAACTGGCATCTATAGCTAAATCTCGCCCTCTAGGCCTATCAAACCAACATCTGCACACCAACAGGTGCCATCCCCTTCTCCCTAGTCTACGGATTAGAGGCCATATTACCCATCGAGATCGAGCTCCTGTCACTGAGAATATCATTGTAAAATCTCATCACGGATGAGGAATATCAGGTATCAAGATTAAATGAGTTGGAATTGCTAGACGATCGATGAATGGAGGAATTGAACCACCTATAGGTGTATCAAAAATAACTCAAGCGAAACTATAACAAGAAGATTAGGAGCATGAAGTTCCAAGTTGGAGAACATGTACTAAAGGAGAACTAGAAGAATATCCCAAACCCAAATGACAAAGGAAAATTTGAACCCAACTAGCTGGGACCATTCATCATCACAACAAGCTATAAGTCAAGGGCATATTTGTTATCAACATCGGAAGGTGAGCCTCTGTAGGAGCCCATGAATAGCTTCCATCTTAAAAAGTTCTATGCCTAAGCTTGCAAGGAATAGAACCAAAAAAAAAAAAAGTCTTGAAAAAATGGTCATCTTGATGAAAACCTAACAAACAGGCATCTTGGTGACAACAAAAAAAAAAGAAAAAGCAACAAATAAAAAAAAAGAGAAAAATCATCCTCTAGTGAAAACCACTTCAGTGGCACTTTGGGTAGGTACCTTGATGAAAACCTGGAAAACAAGCACCTTGTGTAAATAAGCACTTTCCATCCACCAGGATCTTCACGACTCATTTTGCATCATCCATCCATTACGCTTCCATCATCCATCCCAATCCATATCACCATCCATCATTCGTTCGACATCTGCATCATAGCTTGGTCTCGTATTCATGTCACGATCCCTCCTAGTACTACTCGACCCATTCTTAAGGTCAACTTGTCCTGCCTTTATTGAAGTAGTCTATTGCATCACGCTAGGGGCATGTTCTCATCAGATCAAATTTGTGTATATTCTTGAATTCCCTAAATTAGAAAATCTAGAAACATCAAAAAATCCAAAAAATCCAAAAACATTCATATAACCAAGAAAATCCAAAAAACATTTGAAACATATCAAAATCCCAAAGTTAGTCAAAAATTCAAAAATAGAGTCATCTTGTTGAACTATGTCATCTTTGAGCTTTGAATGTAGGTAATGTGGATCTTTGATCATCCCCCAAGACACTTAGGTGAGTCCTTTAAGAGTCCATCATAATAAACTGGTAGTCCATTTGTTCATATCTCATTAATAATCGAGTCTATGTCAGTCAAACTACGTGGTCTCTACGTGTATAACATAGGCAAGGCTAATCTGTTGATCAGCCCCCAAGGCCCCTAGGATAAGTATTTATGTTAATGTCTTGGTCAAAATCTCATAAAACCCCAAAACATTTAAAAATTCAAAAATCAAAACATTTGTAAAATCTTGAAAATACCAAAAACAACCTCAAAATAGTTTGAAAAACTCTAAAAACATCCAAATATTTGAAAAATCCATCTGTCCCATCTTGCTTTCACCCACAATAAACATCATTCATAATAAAAAATCATCATCCTCAACCTTTGGTAAAATAGTCACAAACAAGTCTAGCAGATCAAAAGTGAAAATTCAAAACATCAAAGTCTAAGGTCTAGGTCATTACATAAACAAGTTGGTCAACGTTTCATATCAATAGCCTATCATCCAATTAGTCCCATATCAAATCATCTAATATCATCATGTCCTAGGATGCATCCTACCTACAATGGACATCAACATAAGGCATCACTATAGTTTAGTCTTGGCTAGCGATATTGAAGAACATAATTAGCTTGTTTGTTTACTTTATCTTTGTCTTTTGGCTTATCTTTTTTGCGCTCATTTGAATGACCTCTCGATGATGCCCCAAAATGAAGGGATTGAGAGAGATAGAAATGGGGCAATGATCATAATATTTTTATCTGTTGTTCTTGTGGGATATTTTTGTATTATAACTTGGTTATGTTTGCTTTGCTTGGTTTGTAGGGAAGATTATTTAGGTTTCTTGTTGACCACATAGGAAGGCTTGCTTTTCTATGTTTTGGTTCGGGATGTCTGAAATATTTGAACTAAATTTTGAATAAATTTTTATATCCCAAGTGTGAACAGGAGTACTCCTATCTAATTATCGAGTCAAATTCCAACACACTAGGTGCAACACAATCATAGTTCTTTATACCTTGATGCATCATACCATTTGTGTTATCAAACATAAGGTAATTGGCCCTTTTAAAAATCCCAACTCCTTGGTATGCATCATCATCATCATCATCATCATCATCATCTTGTGTCTTGTTGGAATCTCTTTCTTTCTTCCATCCTCTTTCGCACTAACATGGTACCATGACAGTTAATCACAAATCATTATTATTGTTTCCTTCATCCTGTATCCACAAAACACTTGCATATTGCATATTGCATTAGATAGAAAAAATAATCATACCATATTCATTGCATCTCCATCATTGCATAATATAGATTTGTTATTCTAAGCATCTCATAAACCATCACATAAACATTTCATAAATCATCCCATATAATCCATATCATGCATCTCATAAGCATCCATTGCATAATCATATCAGCATACCATGTATATAATCATTATTAAAAATCCATCGCATCACATGCATATGTATCATCCATTTCCATAATCATATGGACATGTCATAAAGGCATCCATTACACCATCACATATACATAATTTATCAAAAGAGTCCATTTGCATATCATAAACATCATATCATAACGCATGCATATATTGTTTCATAAAACATCATTTCATCATATCATGTCATCATGTCATCATCATAACATCATAAGTGCATATCATACATGAGAAAATTACATACATCTTATCATCCATCTGGTGCATAATATGGATCTATTAGTCTAAGCATTTGCATATCATAACATTTTTAATACATCATAAAAAGTACATAAGAAAAAATACTAAAAAAGAAATGCATCCATAAACCATCACATTACATCATCATAGCATTATATAGAATCATTGCATAGCATATAGAAATAAGATTCATCCATAATACATCAAATTAAAGATAGGGTATATCACATCATATCGCATAAATATCATCTCATATATCATCAAAATAAATACATTGTCATGGTACAAAAAATCAGATCAATGTACGTGTATGTCAATAAAGTACAATAGCCCATGGGGCTATCAAAAATGAGCCCACGGGGTGCAAAAAAAAGAATCCTATCTTTGATCAAAACTAGGCCTAACCCTATTGGCTATTGCCCTCACCACCTACTCTCTCTCCTAGATCTTCTGTAGGTCTATGGCCTGTCCTTTGTGAAAAACCTGGAACTCAAGTTGCCGTTGGCATGACTTGATAATAATGCAACCTATAATAGTCAGCCTCCTAGATGGCCTCCCTGTATGATCGAAGTGATACCATGCTTCGGGAGGAGGATGCAGACATACTCTCTATCTACTATCATCTTCCCATCTCTATTGTTGCCTGGAACTCCGTAGCTTGTCTCTACTAGACCGCCTGGTCTTGATCTACTCATAGCTGATCTCTCTCTGTTGTAAGCACCTATACCTATAAAATGTGACCATCTCTAGGGTTTGGATAGAGAGGTGGTTGTACAGGTGGCTGATTGTGGCCCCCATCCTTAGGTGGTGTCAAAACCCTATCCTATCATCTCAGGTCCTGATTCTATCTCTGATTACCCACTTGTAGATCTGGGAGTGGCTAATCCTGAGGCCCCATATCCTAAACCTATTGATCCGGTGGTGACCCACCACCTCCCTGATCCTAGTCTCTATCCCCTCAGCCCCATCCTACTCCCTTTCCTTTGGCTCTACATCTGGCAGATGGTTTCCCTAGCACTGTAAGTCGAAGGAGTGGCTTGAACCAATCTCTGTATTCCTGCATGGTCCCTACATTAGCCTGCCCTTGAGAATATGGCCTTGGCCTAGCCACCAGCTGCATAAAAATCTGCACTACCTTATGTGTAGGTATATAATGGCCCTAGGAGCTTTGGCTCATCGTTCATGCAAGAATGGCTACATACTAATCATCTGGCCTATCTTGTGGCTTGCCAAACTGCCTCTAAACCCTACCTGGTAGGTACATCTCAAGCATCTTGTGCTCCCTACCCTAAATCAATCTATCTTGGCAGGCAAAGAAAAGATATTTCACATTGTCAAACCATGTGAGCCATCCAAGATTTGGTTGCCATGTGAAAAAATGCATATCATCAAGGAGTCTCCTCTAGTGAGGAATCATGTGCTATCCTATATGTGTGAAAGAATCAACTCAGAAATATCGCTAAACAACCAGATCATCTGGCTCCATAGTAACTGGAATAACCCTTGGACGTAGCACACAAATGTGCTCCCAAGCCCAGATATGCAAGAGTGTGACCCTTGCCCCAAGTGCTCAGTTGTCGAGGTAGGAAAAATCATGAAAATCCCTTTACAAAAAGCATGTCCATCACAAAACCATGAACTCCCAAGTGAAACCCCATCTAGGACTAAAGTATCGGCCATGCTGATTTGGTGCAACTAGACCTGACATGATAGCTACAATAAAAAGGAAGAAGGGTGAAATAGAGAGCCTATAACACTCTAAGTCAATTTGAACCTCACAAAATACAAGCTCATGTTGGCCCATAACATCATAGTATGCCTCCCTCCTTGCATCCACGTCATATATCATGTGCTCTCCATGGATGGGAAATTTGTGGATTTGCCACACGCCCTCTAGTGTGATTGTTGCTTCACTTGTCGGGAGGTGGAAATAAGATTTCTCATTGTGCCATCTCTTAGTGAGTGTCATTAGCATACTCAAGTGTGTCTAAATGGGTGGATCATAAGCAATATACCAAAGATCGATGGCCCCTAGATGCTCTTGCTATCGCTTGGGCATACCCTGCAATGCGCCAAATAGATCCTAAGGCCTATTCTCACGTGAATATAGTATCATCATGTCTTATGCATCAAGAAAGTCACCGCGTTAAGATTCATCAAAAAAATCCTAATCTTGACTTGTCTCAACATACCCCAAATAGCTTAAGTGTCAGTGTTTATGGGTGCGGTGCAATTTGAAAACTTTAAATTGCATCGCTAGGAGCTTATAACTCTCAAACTCCATCGGGGCGTTGCAATTTGAGAAGGTGGCTCAGTTTAAAAAGAAACCATAATTGAAAAAATAACTATGGTGGGGCACTTTGCATATGCAGCTGGTTTTCAAATTTAGACCCTAATTCCAAACTATGTCGCGGAATTACTACTTACAACTATGGCACAATTTGAGGCCATGCAACACTATTTTAAACTTCCTAGCAGTGCAATATAGGACCACTCCTAAAAAACTAGTTTCCTAGAGTAATAAATGTGTACAAAAATAAAAAACGAAGTTGGGTCAAGTCAACTCACCGGTGGTCCAATGCCAGGAAGCCTCAGGTGTGTTCATACTCTGTCAAAAATGTGTCAAGGAAGCTATTGTTGCGCCATCTCACGAAGGTGTCAGAGCTCAAGATTGCAAAATCTCTAAAGGATGAATGTGAAAATGAATTGGAAGTAGCCCCTCAAGGCCTATTTAAGCCTAAAAATTAGGGTTTTTTCACCTTGTTTAGCTGTCCTGCTAGGGTTTTGGTCCCTCGATCCCATTTTTGCTCAACCAAGGGTCGTTTCACACCGTTTTTTTGTGTTTTATCTAGTTTTTTGGCATCTTGGAGCCTTTTTGTACCTGTCAGGCACCTTGTCATCTTTTTTTCGCTAGATCACCCAAAAATCCAAATTTTTCGTCCAATCTCTTGAGGGGGAAGTATGTCAGCATGTTTCACCCACTAAGGCAGCAGTGGGGAAAATTTTGAAATATTTTTTTTTACTTTTGATCAAGACAGTTTATTCTTTGAACCAACACAACAAGGGCATCGCTTCAAAAAGCGGAAAAATGTAGACACATAAAATGTAGTGATTGGAATTACACACTTGATCATGATTGCTAACACCATTTCAACCTTAATCATCCTCTTAGCTTATCATCACTCTTCATACCTTAATTAAATAAATAATCATTTATCTGATTAAGTCATTCTCTCTTGCTAATTAAATTAATCAATCTGATCTAATTAACCCTATGTCTATATTTAATTAAATAATTCATTTTATTTGATTAAATGTCTAAAGTCATCTTATTAAATTTAATAAATTAATCCTTATTTGATTTAATCTAACTTTCATCCCCTTTAATTAAATAAATCAAAATATTTATTTAATTAGTCCCTAAATCACATTCTTCTCATTTTTTATTTTAATCAACCCATAAATCTAAATCAATTAGTCACATCATCTAATCCCTCATTAAATCAATTAACCCTTGATTAATTTAATCTTAATCCATGTCCCATCCTCTAGCTTTTTCCACTTGCACATGAAAATACATTTAATTCATTTATTAAATCCCTATTTTCTTTCAACTTGGCATCTCTTGGGGAATATTCTTCCAAATTTGAAATCCTTCCAAGTGGAATTTTTCCTTCCAACAAGACATTTATTTCATCCCGCAAGTCCTTTTGCATTGATCCAAGTGGCCATAACTCCATTTGACTCTCCCTCCACCTTATCATTTACTATTTTCAAATTTCAACTAATTGCATTTATGGGCACATTCATCAAAATGTGCACATCCTTTTCCCATCCACACCTTGACAAGTGGCACTTTCCCATTAGGTGTTGAATGATCCCACATTCATCCCATTTTGCATTTCTCCATATTTTCTTTCTATAAATAAGATGCTTCTCTCCTCATTTTGATCATTCACAATTTGAGTAAACTTACTATACTACATTTCATCTTCAAGCACTTCCATATTCATCCATTTTATCAAATTTATAGCCAGGTTATGCAGATTTTTCACCATGGAGCTCAATTGAATCAACATCAAAGTTTGTCACTCGTCAACATTGCATCATAGCAGTTGGGAAAGGGCTAGTTTCCACATCAAATTGGCACCAATTACCCCATGGGATCATGAGTTTGCTTGCTTAATTAGGATTTCATTGCTTTCTCATTGTGCTCTTCAATTTTATTTCCTATTTTAAGCATTGATAATGGATTTCATGGGGAATCTTGATTCTCACTTGCATTTGATCTACTGATGTGCTTGTTTCTTGTGTTTTGCAGGTGCTAGGATTGGGGTTCTACAAACCATAAACCCTTAAACCTTCAACCCTATACCGTCAACCCAATACTCTCTACCATTGACCCTAATCCCTCAACCCTCAACCTTTAAACCCAAATACCCTAGAAACCATCAACCCTATAGGTCCTCCACCCTCAACCCCTATTGCTTTCTCTCTATGTATACATCTCACCTCTCCCTCCCTCCCTCTCTCCTACCCTCTCCCTCTTTCTATGTACCTCTTGTTCAATCAATCCCTACCACCCTCTACGCTCCCTCTATCTATCTCTCTCTACCTCCCTCCCACTCCTCCCCACTCCTCCCACCTCCTCTCAAAGTCTCTCCGCGGAAACCCCACCAGGTAACTCTCCTCCTCCGCCCATAGATCCCTCCCCTACTCAGAGATGTCCTCCACTCCACTCCCACCTTTCCCCATAAGGTCACTCCTCCTCATAACCCTCTCCCTCTTAGGTTTCACTCCTCACCCCTCTTTCTCCCATTTAATCACTTCCACTCTAACTCACCACCATCTTCAAGTCTCTCCCTCTCAACCCCTCACACTCTCAAGTCTCTCCCTTTGGAACCATACCTACATAACTCTCTTTTTCTCTCTGTCTCTCTCTCTCCCCCTATCTCTCTCCCACCCCCCCTCTCTCTCTCTCCCTTTATCCCTCCCACCCTACCTAGTGAACTCCCTCTCACTCCAACCCCTTCTCTCCCACTCCCTCTCTCTTAAACTCCCACTTTATCTCTTTATCCCTCTCACCTCCCCTCACACTCTCAAGTCTCTCCCTTTGGCACCCTACCTACATAACTCTCTCTTTATCTCTTTCTCTCTCTCCCCCTCTCAATTCTCTCTCCCCCATTCCCCCCTCTCTCTCACACTCCCTTTATCCCTCCCACCCTACCTAGATAAGTCCCTTTCACTCCAACCCCTTCTCTCTCACTCCCTAGGTGATTGCACAATAGTGGTTTACAATTTTGGGCCAAACTAGACATTGGAATTATTATTTTTAACTAAATCTTCACATTCAGGCACCTATAGCAACTAAACCGTGAAGAATTTGAAGATGATGCAAACTAGAGTATCATCAAATTTTTTCTATATATTCTAAAATATTTTTTTCAAAAATTTTGGAATCAGATTGCACTTCTTTTTCCATCTCCCACAAAACTAGTGTTTTTTAGAAAACAACATTTTTAAAAAGTGATGCACAACGTATAACCCATAACTTTTTTTCCATGAAGGATAAAATTCTAATTCTTTCGAATTTAGATTCTTAACTCCGATATCTAGTGTTGGGTGATCCCACAATAGTGGTTTACAATTTTTGGCCAAACTGGACACTTGTAATATTTTTTTTAACAAAATCTTCACATTTGGGGCACCTATAGCGCATTAAAACCGTGAGGAATTTGAAGATGATGCAACCAGGAGTTCTATCACATTTTGTCTGTAGATTCTAAAATATTCTTTGGAATCATATTGCACTTTTTGATCCCCATGAAATTGGGTTTCTTTTCAAAACACCATTTTTAAAAAAGTGACCTACACCGTATAACGCGACAATTTTTTCCTTGAAAGATAAAATTCCAATTTTTCAAATTTAGATTTGTAACTCTAATATCTAGTGCTTCCACTTGGTTAGATAGTTTTTTATTGAATATTTTTCTTTAATCAAGTTTCAAAAGTCAAATCAATTACAATTCGTATATAACACAACCAGAGCAAGGCATAACTTTAATCGTATGTATCAAATTTTTTGTTGACCGGCTGATCTCAGTTATCTAGCAGGACCCAGATGACACTGAGAACTGAACTTAGATATATTAAATTATTTGGCTGAACTGAGCAATTTGTTAGTTTTATCTCATTTTTATTTTGTCCAGCTTGCAGGTACCAATGAATAGGTTTGGATCAACCTGACCGAACCCATAAATATGTAGAATAAAAATATGTATTTTGAAAGGGTTCTACCGAACATTCTAAAGATGTTAGGTCAAACACCTTCTTTTAAAAACTATTTTTTAATATTAATATAAATATTAATTATCTTCTTTTTAAATTTAATGGCCATATGACCATATTTAGAGATTTTTGCTATAGAATACAATCAAAATTTTAAGAAGATTGTATCCAATAAAAGGAGATATTTTTGATAGACTATCAAAATTTATATAGAATTATAATGATATATATGTTTGATTTATATATAATTTTACATGCACTAAGGTATATCATAATTTTTTAAGGGCACCCTTGAATAGATAACTGTCATTAAAAAAATTGTTGATAGGAAAATTCGACCATCAAATTTAATCCTTCGGGTAGGGGAGGGAGATACTGCAGAGAGAGGGGGAGGAGAGAGATAAAGGAAGAAAGTATACAAGGGATACAGAGGAGAGAGGAGAGGGGGTAGGAGGAAGAGACTGATAGAGAGAGGGGGGGAGTGGGAGAGAGATAAAGGGTAGGGGGTGTACAAGGGTTAAGGGTAGAGAGGAGAGAGGGAGAGGGGGTAGGAGGGAGAGACTTTAGAGAGAGAGGGGGGAGTCAAAGAGAGATAAAGGGTAGGATTTAAGGGTTAAGTGTAGAGGAGCTTGAGAGGGAGAGTGGGTAGGAGAGAGAGACTTGAGAGAGAGGGGGGGAGTGGGAGAGAGATAGAGGGTAGGAAGTAGAAGGGTTTAGGGTTATAGGGTTAAGGGTAGAGCAGAGAGGCGGAGAGGGGGGAGTGGGAGAGAGATAAAGGGTAGGCTTTAAGGGTTAAGGGTAGAGGGGAGAGAGGGAGAAGGGGTAGGAGGGAGAGACTTGAGAGAGAGGGGTTAGAGAGACAAAGGTAAGGGGTGCACAAGGGTTTAGGTCATAGAGGGGAGAGGGGGAGAGGGGTAGGAGGGATGGACTTGAGAAAGAGGGGGGGGAGTGGGAGAGAGATAAAGGGTACGGGGAGTACAAGGGTTTAGGGTTTAAGGGTTAAGGGTAGAGGGGAGGAGGGGAGAGGGGGTAGGAGGGAGAGACTTGAGAGAGAGAAGGGAGGAGTGGGAGAGAGATAAAGGGTAGGGGGTGTACAAGGGCCAAGGGAGGGGAGAGGGGTAGGAGGGAGAGACTTGAGAAAGAGGGGGGAGTGGGGAGAGAGATAAATGTAGGTACAAGGTTTAGGGTTTAAGGCTAAGGATAGAGGGAGGGGAGAGGGGGTAGGAGGAGAGACTGAGAGAGAGGGGAGGAGAGATACAAAGGGTAGGGGGGAAGCAAGGGTTAAGGGTAGAGGGGAGAGGGGAGATGGGTAGGCAGGAGGGAGAGACTTGAGAGACGGGGGAGGGAGAGAGATAAAAGGCAGGCTTGTTGTGTTAGGGGCAGAGGAGAGGTGAGCCCAAATGGCAGACAAGGGTAGGGTTTAAGGGTTGGCGTAGAGGAGCTTGAGAGGAGAGTGGGGTAGGAGGGGAGATACTTGAGAGAGAAATATTGAGAGAGAGAGGGGGAGTGGGGGGGAGAAACAAAGGGTAGGGGTTTATTTAAGGGCAGAGGAGGATAAGGGAGGCAGGGAGTAGGGGAGAGGAGGAGACCTGAGAGAGGGGTGGAGTGGGAGAGATGGGCCAGGTAGTGCACAAGGGTTTAGTTAAGGGAGAGAGATGGGAGAGGGGGGTGCAGGAGGAGATGCCTGGCAGAGAGAGAGGGGGAGTGGGATAGAGATAAAGGGTAGGGGTACAAGGTTAACAGAGGGGAGAGGGGAGAGGGGGTAGGAGGGAGAGACCCGAGAGATGGGGGGAGGGAGAGAGATAAAGGGTAGGCTTGGCTGTTAAGGGTAGGAGGAGAGGGAGAGGGGGGTAGAGGAGAGACTTGAGAGAGAGAGTGGGGAAGTGGGAGAGAGCTAAAGGGTAGGGTTTATGGGTTAAGGTTAAAGGGGAGAGAGGGAGCTCAGGGGTGGGAGGGAGAGACTTGAGAGAGAGGGGGGAGTGGGAGAGAGATAAAGTGTAGGGGGTGTACAAGGGTTTAGGGTTTAAGGGTTAAGGGTAGAGGGGAGAGAGGGAGAGGGGGTAGGAGGGAGAGACTTTCAAGATAGAGGTAGGCATAAGGGTTTAGGTTATAGGGTTATATTTATAATAAATATTATTTGCATTCATTTATGTTTTATTAATGTGTACAATAATTTTATAATTATATAATACTTAATTTTAAAATTTACATAGTTTCCCATGGAACAATTCGATGGAAAAAATTATATAAGTTGTATATAACTGTATATAATTCTTGAACTTAAGAATTTAATGAAACAAATATAAGTTGTATATAATTGTAATTTAGGCAAAATGATTTTAAATAAAATCACTACATTTCAATTAAGGATTGAAAGCATATAATATGGGTTTACATGCAACCAAAAAAAGTGAGAGATGATGCTATCAAACATTCTTGAACTTAAGAATTTTCCATGGAACAAATATCTACATATAATTATAATTTACACAAAATGATTTACAACTATGTACAAGTTACTATAAGTTCTCATTTGAACATGTATAGGGTTACAAGTGAACTTGAAAACCATGGATATAATCTAAGTCAAAGATTCTGGTTCAGCCCGCTCTTCAATAACATGTAGAATTTTTTGATGATCATCACTATCTAGTCTCCATTTTCTTCAGCCATGTGCATGTGGAATTGCATGAAGATGTAGACTGGCATCAATTATTGAGTGACTATATTGATATACCTTGTTATCAGGCTGATAGTCAACAAAATGAATCCCATGCTGAACAAATTTGACTTGTTTTAGATATGTCCCTTGTACTACAATAGAACTTGCATGGTAAACATGAACCTAAGGTAAGGCATATGAACGTGTGTGCAATATTTTCGTGCACAAGGTTTGTACAATATATATTTAATATTTATAATGTAATGTGCACATGTGAATACAATGTATATAAAATTTTAAATTCAAACTCACCTATGGGAAATAACATTCCATCACTTGTTTTAGGTTTTGTTAGCTTATTCCTCTCTTATGTGCAACACAATATATAATAGCTAACACCTTCGATGTTTCAGGCTCTGCTATGACTGCAAAAAAATCTCCTATACACCAAATTTAGACAAAAAAAATCTTAAAAAATTAGAAATGTCTCTAAAGATCATTAACTAGATATATATAATAATTAAATTATTGAAAACTTACACGTGTACCTTTTCTAACCAATCCTGAAATATGGTCATAATCAATTGAAATAAAAGGAATGTCTTCAAATCTTTCTTCCTTGCCTTCATCATATGTTTCAAAAACAACTAGTGGCACTGTATCCCATTTTCAACACATTCAAGTTCTTGATTATTGCATGCATAATTAGAGTTTCCCTCAATGCACTTAGTGCAAAACTAAGAATAATCCATTATGTCTAATATTCATCCATGGCGACTATCTGAACTCCTAACATAATGCAAAGATCTTTTTTTTTCTACCCTCTTGCATCCATGCATCGATCTTCTATCCACACCTAGATACATATGTACAACAAAAAACTTATGTGAACAAATATGTATATATATATATATTTTAAATTTAAATAAATTCAAATTTTTCATTTAATGTAATTTACACATACCCGATATCTTCCAAAACACTTTATGTGGAATGTGTCAGTTTGTTCTTGAAGATGTGCAAACCACATTTGATGCAAAGTGTTTCTTGCACCATTCAACAACATCATGTGCATTGTCTAGACGATCTTCTGGATAACTAATTTGATGCTCTCTTAAAGCTCGTTTGATGAAAGCTCCTGCTCCATCATGCTCACCCTTTCCATTCCCACTCTAAAAAAAACTACAAACATGTGGTATTTGGTAGATTTTATGATATCTACAAAGTGCATAGAATGGTCATGAAGATTTGACTTGTTCCGCACATCCATCTGACCATAAAAAATGATTTTCAAATTTTACACCCCTGCTTCTCAAATTCTCAAAAAATATTGTAAAGCTATGTTGGACAAAAAGTGTGTCATGCTCTTTATCATCACTAATATAAAAGTGATATTCTTTTTTAATGACTCATTCTTCATCTCTACTCTCAACACCATCCTATTCTAATTTTGCATGTCGATAACACACATGAACCATAATAGTGATCTGCTTTGAAAAGTAATACTCTAATTGAATCTCCTTTTGATGTACAAAGGAGTAATTTTCTGAAAAGTCAACTAATGATAGAATTGTTCCATGTGGGAAAGTATCTCTCAATGTTTGTAATTTTTGTGCTTGCCACTTAGCAAAAAATGAATGATGTATGTATGGTCGTATCAATTTTTGAAAATCTTCCATAAATTTTCCAATGGGAATCTCCTCTTCTACATAGTTCAAACTTGTGGATTCTTTAACAAAATTTGTTTGCAACTTTACATACTTGTACCTATGTCAGTAAAATATGTGAATAATTAATAAACCACACTTGATCAATGAAACATTACATCAAAGAGAATCCAAATAACTTGATCTATGAGAAATTGAAACAAATAAACTCTCTAAAAATAGTACTTACCTCTTGCAATTTACTGTCTTTGTTAGGTCAGTATCCTCAATTCTTGAAGGAAATTTAGCCAAATTTCCACATGTCTCACAAATTCTTTTATGCAATTTATTTGAGGTCCATTTTCATGATCACATAATATAGACTTTATGAACAAACTTGCCTGTTTAGGAGGTGCATTTTGAAACCCACATCTTTCTTCTCTCATCTTTGGAAACACCTAATAGTAGAGATCAAATTCAATATGATAACGACAAATTTTTTCAAAAAACTTGTTTATCTTCACATAATATGGCTTTAACCTTTGAAACATTGTTTGCCCAATCTTTATATAAGGATATGCATTACAAAAGTTCATATACATCTCAAATTGTGTTATTTCTAGCCAATGTTTGATATTATTTTCATAAATACTAGGTCCAATCCTGTATCTCATAACAACTCTAGTATTTGATGATGGACGAGTCTGATCATGCCAAAAACCTGAGACCAAGTTCCTAACAACTTCTTCAATCCTGTCAGAATGGGGAGCTCTACACATAATTGCCCAATTTCCTTCTAAACTCTCATCCAAAAATTTTCTCTTTTTCTCATATTTTATCAATTTGGTTCTACTATAACCAATTTTAGTTGAAAGTGCTGACATTTTTCTTTTTCTTGCTATATCTTGATGTACAATAGATGTCAAAATCGCCCTTCTTTTAGTGGCCTTATCCATAGTTTGAGATCCTTTCCCAATGGAATCTAAACCCTTTTTAAAATTTTGAACAATATCCTTTTGTAATCCCATGTGTTTCTTCTTATTTGATGTTGAATGGACACCCAACAATTGTAATGACTCTTTGAGCTCATCACAAAGAAGTAAATATGATAACAATTGGGATTTTACAAGTGTATCAAGATGATTGAAATGATGATTGATCATTCCATTTACAGATTTATTCATTGACCTCTTTCTCTTATTATAAGGCTAGTTGGCATAATATTTGAGTTTCTCCATATCCATTTCAAGTAAATGATCTAAATTTCTATGAGAAATTTGTTTCCCCACCTTCTCAGCTAGTTTTATATGCTCATCCATACTAGTAGGAGGAAGTGATCATGACCCCTCTCCAATTTGCATTGTTTGAACTTGTGCCTCCTCCCTATCTTCAAGGACCATGCATTCTTGAGCGGATTCATTTGATCCAATGTATAGATTTGGCTCGAATTGAGCATGAAAACTTCCTACTTGTTGAGCCCTTCCCACACATGTGTCACAAAATATTTTTTAAACAAAAGTGAGAGATGAAATTAAATATATAAGTGAAGTTTATGTATGCAAGCAAACAAATTGATAAAACATGATGAGCTATAAGTGAGAGAATTTTGTGCTAGTTTTATATGATCATCCATACTAGTAGAAGGAATTGATCTTGAACCCTCTCCAACAAGCATTGTTTGAACTACAGTCTCCTCCCTAACTTCAAGGTCCATGTGTTCTTCAACGGATTCGTTTGATCCAATATCTAGATTTGGCTCGACTCCAGCTTGAGGAATCCCTAGAGCATAAAACTTAAAAATAATTTGAGAACATTGAAGTGATGAAAATAAAACATGAAAGACACAAAACAAAAATATTGAAACAAAAAGAATTGGCTTAAGGAATTGGAGTCAAGGATCATATAAACATTGCAACTTGCATGACCAAGATGACTTGAGGATATTTAAAAGTATTTATAGTCATTCAAGTGCAATGATGGTTATAAACCTTCAAAGTAAAAGTCCTAAACACACACTTGAGTGTGAGAGAGAGAAGAAACAAGCATGTACCTTGTTTCTTTCTATGATAATTTTCCAAGTTTTGATCACGCCTCTTTTGTTCTTCTTCTTTTGAGAATTTTCGTTGAGATGCATTTTTTATTTTTCTTTGTTGTCCCATTTTCTTCTTCAACTTAAAGATGACTCTAAACAAGTCCTCTACCAACTTAGTTAAATTATCCTCCAAATTTTTTCTTGATTGATAAAAATGAAAAGTTGTCGAGCTCCAATATTTGCCTCCTTGATAAATGTGCAAAAACTTCTTCTCCAAAATCTGCACTCCAAGTGAATCAAAATTATTCAAGTATAAATGGAATAACTAGATCGTAGTTTAAATGAATCAAGTAGTAAACAAACAATTTATTTCATTGTGGAGTTTGTTGTTATTTAATTCATAGGTATGCACAACATATCTGGTAATTTTAGAATTTTGTTAAAGTGTCAAAAATGTATAAATATTAGAGGTATAATTTGAATTGAATTTCAAGTTAGTTTTTGAAAATGTATAATAGAGGTATAATTTGAATTAAATTTTCTTAATTATATTTGAATTGAATTTCAAGTTACTTGTAAAAAAAGCATAATAGCTCGATATAATTTGAATTGAATTTTTGTAAAATTATATTTGAATTGAATTTCAAGTTACTTGTCAAAAAGATTATATCTTGTTCTCAACTCAATGGTTCATATTGCTTAAGTCATTTTTTAAAAAATATTTATTGTGATCAACATGAATGAACTTAATTATAAAATGGCATTGATTTCCCTAAAATTCTACTAGAGATCAATTGTATATTGAATATAAGGAAATGTAAGTTGTAAGAGATCATAAAATAAGAAAACATGTATGTATATTGAATATTTAAACAAATGCATACATATATTATGTGTAAACATGTTTAAACCATAAGCAAACACATGTACATATATGTAAAGGGATTCAATACATATAAACATAACACATATTATAAGCAAAGAGGAAAATGTATGTATATATCATATAAGAAAATATATGTACATATCATAAAAGAAAAATGTAAATTAAAGATCATCAAATGTCAAATACTAAAGATCAAAAAAGAAGCAAATGTATGTGTATCACTCCAAGCAAGTGTAAGTTAGAAATCATCAAATATCAAATACTATTAAAGATCATCATATAATAAAATACATGTGGTAAATATCATAAATATAGAATGCATGGCCTAATATGAATGTCTACTCCTAGACAAATGACCATCTCAATGAGAACGGTCCTGCTTTGATGGATGTGCTAAGCCATACAAATAAAATTGTGTACAAGATGTGTTAAATACATATAATTTATATTAAATAAATTTTATGAAAGTTATTTTTAAATGAACTTGTATTTTTAAATATCAATCTAGATCTATACATACATAAATATATTGCATGTGCATATACACGTGTGATTATATAAAAATGTAAAACTCACATGTCCACTGATAACATATTCATCGACAGAGTCACATCGATCATGCACACAATCTGGACCAAGGCTAGGAGTGATATGAGGTACGTCCACCTGTAACAATATATATACACATATATATCACCTTACATGAATATCTAGTTAAAAAGAAATTAAAAAAAAAATGAAAAAAGAATTGAAACATGCACATGCACACATACATGCACATCATCTGATATCAAATGACCTAAGTCCTCTAAAACAGTCGCCTCCACCATATCCACCAAATGATCAAGCGACGAATCAACATCTGCATCCATCCATCTATCTCATGTTGTGCCAGAAATGATGAATGTAGAGGACTATGAAGGTGAGATGGCATCGATGATGATGAACCAAAACCAATCAACATATCAGTAAAACCCATAGTCTGTGTAGCTACCATATGAACTGTAGGTGGATCCTAATGCGCACTAGTGCTCAGCCGAGAGTGATGGGATCCTAGAACTGAATGACCTCTATGTCTCAAATGATCTCTAACATGCTCTATACCGATCCCATTGTCTAATGCAATGTGGGCATATGCCTCCAACAGGTCCTCAACCAAACAATGGAGAGTCATGTGTGACATATCTAGACTGTAAGTGCATCAAGATATGTAGGAGTAGGGATGTCGACCACTGTAAAAGGATGCATGGTGGTCCACTGTGCTAAAAGTGGTGTGGATTGGGAATTTTTGGATATCAATACTTACCTACATGATCATTAGATATCCTAGTGGTGGCAGCTACAATGTCACCTATAGTGTCAATTGCTTCCTTTTGGGAAGCAATGAAAACCTCATCTACTATGGGGGCTAGAGTTGGGGTGAGAGAAGGAGACCTATCACCAACCAATAGCCTAAACACTAGGGGTGGTCTATCTGCTCGATGATAGGTGGGCCTATCATCAATCCTACCATGCCCCTGACCAACATATGGTGGAATGTCTAGGTAGTTAACTTTGAGGCCCAAATGGACCTCATCATACAACTGTTGAACAAACTAAAATGGAATTTGGTCATTGTCTGGGTATAGACCATGTGCTATGAGAAATCATGGGTAGATCAATGAGGCCATAGCATGATCGACAAATCTAGTGACCTGGTATCCCCTAACCTTACACACATTTTGATAAAATGGAAAACAAGTGGCTTTTATCATTTCTTTGGTGACATTATCTTGTATTTGTTTAAGGGGAACGTCACCATGTACTTCTTCCCACATGCGGGAAAGAATAGCAGTCAATCTATCTGGGGAATATGCACTAGTCCTCTCAAGTTCATCTTTTAGTTTTTCTAGACTATGCACTATTAACATGCATGGTTCACTATATATCCCCGGGTTTGCACCCTGTACTAATGAATCTCTCAATTTTTTTATCTCATTACTAGTATTTGCAAACAAAGAATCTGGCATAGGTGGAACCTGATCTGCATTTTCCATGTTATATATATATATATATATATATATATATATATATATATATATATATATATATATATATATATATATATATATATATATATATATATATATATATATATATATATATATATATATATACAGTACACCTAAAAAAGAAATGAGACTTTGGTAAATAATATATCTAGATAAAGAGAATACAAATCTAAAATAGGACTTGTAATAATTTATCTACTCATCAATAATATTTTCATACTATTAACAATTTAAAAAGAATTGGAAGACAACTATAATCTATAACATAGCATCCTTAAATGGTCCAAATTTTAAATGAAATGATGAAAGAAAGAACAAGAATACAAAGATTAAAGTATAAAATAATTTGAAAATAATTGGGGATAAAAATATTTAATCTAATAGTTGTTAACATAAATGAACTTCAATTATATAGCCAAGAACATCAAAAAATTATAGATTGGAAAGAAAAATAAATATCTCATATTAAGAATCAAATCTAATAGAGTTTGACTTCATTGCATACTTGTTATAAATATCTCACATGAACCAATGAAACTCAATGTGTCTCCAAATTACATAAGAAGAGAGAACCTAAATGTGAAGAAGAAAAATAAATTAAAAATCCATCTTTTTGTAATGAGTTTGTTAAAATTTAAAAACATTCAAGAACCCCAAAATGGTTTGAAATTGATGAGCATAATAGAAATTCTTGAAGGAAATAGGTCATCACAAACCATTCAATTGTGGGCTTCAAAAATTTTCAATGAATGGTTTTCCAATAAGATGTATTAACCAAAATATTCCAAATTTTTATACAATTACTAAAGATGTACAAAAGGAGACCTTTACTAAATAAATTTCAAAGATTCATGTAAACAAAATGTTTGATCGAAATAATATTGTTGTTAAAGTTTTTTTTAATGCATTAAATTCTATTGTAAATAATAGTAAGGAAAAAGATAAAAGAGTTGCTCATAGACTAATAACATCATTATTAACAAATTAAATAATTAAAAAGGTTCAATTATTAAGGTAAACTTGTCTTGAATTAAGCCTAAATCATAGAACATTATCAAAAGTACTATGAATAAGATCATGATTAGAAAGTCCTATTGAAAATCATACTTGGGCTTTTAACAATAGGCTTCCGTGAGTCAATAAGAAGCTAATTAATAGCACATAGGATGAAATTCAACAATTTTGACACTCTAACTCTAGATTTAGATATGAGGTTGCAAACAACATTTTTTATACTCTACCTAGGACATAATTTTGTTATGAGTACGAAGAGTTTATGATAGAAATACATCCATTATTGTTGAGTTAAAAGTAGGTTAAATATTATTTTTCTTAAAAAATAACTTTTATATAAATGTAGGTGTTTTGGAGAACGAAGCTATAGTATGAATAAGTGATTGACATCGATGGCTATAAATTTCAAGGTGGGGACATTCAATATAATTCATAAGGTGTTATAATATTAAATGCTTTCATTGTTTAGTTATTTTTAATCAATGTTGTATGATTTATTAATTTTTTTTTTAATATTTAAATGTAGGTGTTTTGGGGAGTAGTAGTGATAGATCTAGCTCATTGAGAAAGGATATAGGTAGAGAGGAGGAGTGACCTTGACAAGGATTGAGACATGGATCACCTCAGGGTGGTAGATATGAGTGGAACATATCCATAGAGAAGGATAGGCGAAGAGGATAGATATAGAAAAATGTGATCAACATAGATTAAATAACAAATAAAGCATAAATCAAATACTTTAATAGTATAAAATATAAAATGTAACCGAGCATTTGTGGGTTTGCATCCCACCAAGCATGTCAATTTGTAAGCATTGAATTTAAATAAATGAGACATTGAGGAAAATAAATGTAGACTTCAAATTGAATTAAAAAATCACCTCTAATAGAGTGAAAAGATGAAGTACACAAAAAATGAACTAAAATTATAATGAAATACATATTGACAAATGGATATATCTTGCAAATGATAAAACATTTATTTCCCAACTAGATAAAATATACTTGCTCAAAATTGAGACGATAAAATGATGGATTTGATCTCAATTTATAGATTTTTTATATGATGGATAAATTGCTAGGATTTGATCATGTATCATGAGTTTAAAACCCAATTAAAATGTGGCTACTATTATTACCTAATTAACTAATTTATTTATTTAATGAAATTTCTTAATTATTTTAATCAATGAATTGATTGAATTATTTTCAATTTTTATCTAATTTGATTAAATATGTTAAATAATTTGATTAATATGTAAACTAATTTATCATAATTTTCATTGAATTATCTAGGAATAATAGATTTACTTGGATTTATTTTAATTTATTTCAATATTTTTGAGAGAATGATTCATTTAAATATTTGGTTAATTTATTCTACTCGAGTAACAATGGAGGCCAATTTGATCAATATGAAAGCATTCATCCCATCCCAAAAAGGGAGTACATTTAGATTTTGAAACCTTTTTTTCAAAATGCTGAAGAAAATTTTCAAGATTGATTGTTGGCATGTGGAGTTAGTAATTTGGGTGACCGTAGGTGACCAAATTCTATATGAAACTCTCTAGTTGATGTCTCTCTCTTAGGTAGTGTCTTTCTTTTTGTTTAATGCTATGGATCTTATTCAAAATTATGGTTTATTTGCTTAGTTTGTAGTGTATTATGTTTTATAAGTTATTTTTGGACCATTCCCTAAACAATGCCATTCAGGATGATAACTTACATAATGAAAAATATTTTGCTGGGTATTTGTCTAAACACAAAGTTTTAAAGGAAAATTCTAGTTTCCTTTGTGTTTGAATTTATTTGAAATGAACCTTGCAAGAATGGGATGAATCTTTAGTGGATAATACAATCAATGGACATAAAATAGAATTGAGCACTCTATTGTATGAAGAAACAATGGAGGCACATAAGGAAATTTTGTTTCTCCTCACTCATGTCCCTCACCCTCTGCTAGTTTTTGTATATATATGTAATATATGGGCACTCAAAAAATATGTAATATATGTCTTCTTTTTAGGTTTTTTTTCATTTATGGTAGGTTTTCTTAATCAATTTTGTCTATATATGATTGCTACAATCCTATTTGATGGGTCTCTTGGTTTTGTCCCTACACCTTCATGATTTGTGGGTTGACATGCCCTTCTCTATTTTGTACTTTACTATGGAAATTTTTACAATAAATATTTTAATTAGTTTAGGCCTTGATCGTTTTAGGTCTGAAAAGAAAAATTAATTTGATTTTGATAAAGTGTAGGAATTAAGGTATCATGAATTTTGTTAATAAGTGGATGTTAGGTGTTCGGGTGGGGACCATGGTATGGATATGAGTGTATGTGAGATTTAGTGTCTACAAAATCCAAAGGTAAATCAAAATATTATAAACATCAAACTTTTTTTGGAAGGATAATATAAAACCAAATCTAAACACAATATAAACATTGTAATCACAACCATACGTACTATATATATGAGATTGCATACAACCATGTGTAAAATTTACAACCATGTAAAATTTATTCATATGTTGTTTATTAAGAAAAAATGTCATAAATTATATTTCTAGAAATAAAAAGGACTACAAATATGGAGGGAAAAAATTAAATAATCTCAACATAGCAAGGATTTTACAAAGTGATAGATAATTTTCTCAAAAGAAAAAGGATGTGTTGTACACAAGACAACAAACCACTTTTTCATGTTTTTTGAATGTCTAAATTGAGATGCACGATTATTTTAAAATGTTCACATGCATCTTAAAGTGGAAAAAAATGTAATGATAAAATTTGCATATCCATATTATTCCTATTGTATTTTTTGCCTCATTTTGAATATATATATATATATATATATATATATATATATATATATATATATATATATATATATATATATATATATGGTGCAATATTGTGCAAAGTGGTAATAATTCCCCTAGAGTTTATGACCTATTATATAGACATAAATCAAACACTTGAACTCCATTTTTTCCTTACACACATCTTATCAAAGCATTTTTTTGACACATCCACATATCCACACATCCACTTTTCCTAATGAATCTTATGTGTATGTCTAATGGTGGCATGTGGAAGGATAAATATGGATATTGAAAATTTTACCATTATATTGACAACTAATTATGGCTATATGGGTATGTGCAGGATCATGATGGGCCAAAAAGTGGCAATATGATGGGTATGTGGTTGACGACTTTTTTCTTACCAAAAATTGATGAAATGAAAATGGTTTTTAAAGGAGATTTTTATCTTTCCACCAATATAAATTATTCTTTACTTTTAATTTAATAAGTAATTATTATTCATTTTCTATTCAAAATATGACTAAAGTCCTGATTGATAGACTGATCGAAAAAAGTCTATAGCTTTCAAACGGTATCACATTTTTTGAATCTAAAACATGTGTCACATTCTATACTTCACATACTATAGGATTAAGAAAAAAAATTGAATTTCATGAATTTTTGACCCAATTAAGGTGGTCAGACATACAGGTTTTTTATAGTTTTTAAAAGTTGTAATACAAAAGTCATAATTAATTATTTACTTGGAAAAAAATTAAAAAAATATGCATCACATCGAGACATGAGTCCTCTACTTATATCTAAAATATTAAAAATATATTATCATTTTATTATGGTTAGGTGGTTAGACACACTCTTATTTTTCTCTAAAATTTAAGTACTACTACATTGAAATTTGAAATTTTCACCAAATAGATTTCTTTTTTTAAAAACCTAGTATTTTAGAAACTACATTCAATTTTCTATAGATTCTATTCTTACATATTTTTGAAATAATATAGATAACTTATTCAAATTTTTACGTCAAGTTTCCTAACTTTGATTTTTCTAATTTTTTTGCCACTTAAGGGCCTATTTTTCCCATGATGATCCTGGACATACCCATATGATTATCTTATTGTAATGAACCTAAGTTCATTTGATAGATATTAATGAAGTTGAATTAGGAAGCATGGATTGTATTTTATTATATGTACACATTTTACGTTTAAAAATATGGGTCTAATTTTTGCGATATTGAAAGTTAAATTTCTTCAATAGTATATCCAAGGTATAGGGATATATTAGTGGTAAGAGTAGTGTAGGATAGAAAGGAGAATGTATAAAGAGGGGAAGGTCTAGAAAGGTAATGACATGGTAATGGAAGGAGAAGTTACACTATAAGGTTAGATGGAGAAAGCATAATGATTTTATAGGTATCATCATGCTACTAGAAATTACTCCATATGAATCACATGTTGATGATACTACTATAAGGGCATGCACATGAATATTTTATTGTAAATGATATTATTATCAAATAATATAATTGGTTCATATTTTTGGTTGTGGGATTTTTCTTCAAAGAGGATTTTCCCATGTACATAATTATTTTATAAATTTATAATTTATACATTTTTCTTGTAACTAAAATTAAATCTATTTTGCATATTTATCTCTTGATAGGTTAATATGGAAATTTTTAATGTTACAAATGATACAATTTGTGGTTCTATTTGAACTTCATAACTTTATATTGTTTGTTTCCATATGCTATTAAGTTCTTATATATGTTTCACTTGGTCTTTCCATTTAGGAGTAGGGTATCCATAGCTTTGATTGTTGAAATGGGAAGGCATATTTAATTTACACATAGAACATAAAAATGTATGCAAAATGGAGAAGAAAATCCAATTTGAATTCAAAAAATTTGAAAACATTTTAAAAACTTCTAAACAAATCCAATTTGAATTCAACAAATTTGAAAAAAATTGCATCTAGGGTTTCAAAATTTAACATATCAATGCATTTTAAACTCTAAAAAATTCAAATTTCAAATACCTAGTGCTCATTATGGAAGTTTAGGCTGATGAAATTTGGAGAGACCAAGTTGAAGTTGTGTTCGCCGGAAAGAAGAAATCAGTTCACTCGCCGTCACGGTCTCGGTTCGCTGCACACAGGGAAAGCAATGGCAATTTTAGAAAGTGACAGTCGAAAAGAGAGCTTTTGTTTTTTTTGTCATATGAAAAGGGGTTCAGTCGAACCCATTTAAATAAGGTTTTTTTCCATTTAGGGTTTGGGGTTCAGGCAAACTAGGGGTTCGGTCGAACCATATGGTTCAACCGAACCCCTTGAGTTTTAGAAAAAGGGAAAAACCAAAATTTCCTTCCTCATATAAATTGTAACCCACTATTATAAAGGCACCCTGCTTCCACTTGTTAGACAATTTTTTATTGAATATGTTTTCTTTAATCAAGTTTCAAAGTCAAACCAATTATAATTCAGACATAGCGCGACCGTATAACACAAATTTTTTTGTATATATTGAAATTCAATTTTATTTTTTTGTTGGATCAAGGACTTCAATATATAGTGCACTCATATGGGTATGTGCAGGATCATCATGGAAAAAATAGGCCCTTAAGTGGAAAAAAATTCAGAAAAATCAGTGTTAGGAAACTTGAAGTAAAAATTTGAATAAGTTATCTATATTATTTCAAAAATATGTAAGAATATAATTTGTAGCAAATTGAATGTAGTTTCTAAACTACTAGGTTTTTATTTTGTTTTTTTAAATCTATTTGGTGAAAATTTGAAATTTCAATGCAGTGGTAGTTAAATTTCAGGGAAAAAATAAGAAATAGGTGTTTGTCTCACCACCCTAACCAAACTAAAATGATAATATTTTTCTATAAGATTTTATATATAAGTAGATGACTCATGTCTGGATGTGATGCATATTTTTTGTAATTTTTTTCTAAGTTAATAATTAATTATGGATTTTTTATTACAACTTTTAAAAAATATAAAAAGTCCTATGTCTGACCACCTTAACTTGGTCAAAACTTCATGAAATTTATTTTTTATTTTTTTAATCCTATAGTATGTGAAGCATAGAATGTGATGCATGTTTCAGATTCAAAAAATGTGATAGCATTTGAAAGTTATAGATGTTTTTCAATCAACCTATCAATTAGGACTTTAGTCATAATTCTAATAGAAAATGAATAATAATTATTTATTAAATTCATATTAAAGCATACTTTATATTGGTGGAAAGCTGAGAATCTCCTCTAAAAACCCTTTTCGTTTCAACATTTTTGGGTAAAAAAAAAGTGGTTAGCCACATACCCTACAAATACCCATAATATTGCCACTTTTTGGCCCATCATGATCCTATACATACCCATATTTTTCAATTTTTTTTTTGATAATCTGCTATCTTTCCTCATGTGCAAAACAAAGACCTTCATTTTTGATGAAAATTCTATGTTTAATAAAACTAAAAAAATAAATTAATAATAAAACCAAAACATATTAAAATTATATTCGTTGGATAGCTCGTTCCATGGACTAACTTGATTCCAATTGGGTTTGTGAAGATTCCTCCATTTGTATCCTCAACCTGAGCTCTGAAGTGCCAAAATTTAGAATTTTTGTGTGTCTTAGGGAAGGGATGAGGATTTAGGGGGGTTCGTACGAACCCCTAGGGGTTCAAGTGAACCTATTCAAGGGGGTTCACTTGAACCCCTTTCATATGATTTTTTTTTGTTTTTTGGCAGAAAAAAGTTTAAGGGGTTTGATCGAACCCAGGTTCAGTTGAACCCCTTTTTGGTTCAGTTAAACTTCTAGGTTTGTATGAATCCGCAAAATTAGTTTTTTTTTTTTCATGGGGTCATTTTTTCTCATTTTTCATTCCTCCATCAAATTGTAAACCACTATTGTGGCTTCACCCCCTCTCTCTTAAACTATCACTTCCACCACCTCTCTCTCGCTCTCTCTTAAACTATCACTTCCACCCCCTCTCCCTCTCTTTAGAATCTCTCTCTCTGCCTCTTAAAATATTTCCTCCCTCTAAATACATACATAAAAACATACATAGAAGCATAATACATATGTACATACAATCCTACATACATACAAGCATACATGCACATGCACCTATATACAATCTTACATACAAGTAGGCATACATACAATATACATGCATTGATACAAAAATGCATACATACATAAATACATACATACATACATACATGAAATACAAGCATACATGTGCATACAAAAATACATTCAATATGCATTTAACATAAAGTGAGACATAACACGAATGTGTTATATCGCACTCACATTATGTCTTTCTAGACATTCTACCCACAAATAAAAAAACCGCGTAAAAAATTGACATATAACATGCTCGCGTTATATATTTCTTTGGGAATCCCCAAGCCTTGGGATTGGTATTTGCCTTGGAATACCAACCCAAAGGCTTGAAAGGAATTCCCAATGACCAGAGACATGTTTTTGCAATTTCTACAATATTTCACATAATCAGATTCATGCTGACCGTTAGGATTGCATGTGGTTCAATATCAAACAAATCGAACATCTAGGTAATGTTAGGTTCTATCTTATCTATCCAACGATGTAATTTTTTTCACTTTGTAACAATGTTAAGCCCTTCATCCATAATTTATTTTGTTTGTATGTCTCTTTTTTGGTAAAAAGCAATGTTTGGTGTTTTTTTCGTTATAAATTAACCGTTCATCAAAATTTCAAATAAATTACATTTTTAGAAAATAGACTCCATTCTATAATTAAAAAAAAAATATTCAATTAGTTTCCAAAATTTGTAGGTGTAGCACGACTAAAATTTTGTTTTTCAGGAAGTGACCACTTCAAAAATTAGTAAATAATAAAATATTCATTAAAAAATTATCAAAAAAATCGTGCATCAACTATATACTATTATCTAACTTCTGACCGTAGCAATTTTAAGAAATCTAAAAATAAGTTCACCATACGAGGGTCATACAAGAGTTTCTATGTTATGTTTTTCTAAAAAAGCAACACCAACTTGTATACATCCCTCATTTGAACCCATTAATCTCAACCATTTTCAAAATAAATTAATAGTTTAGAATTGTGCGAACCCTAGCCTTGGTACTTGCAAAACAACAAGAATAAACAAGTTAGACAAGTGATTGCATGCCAAAACAAGGATTCCACATGAAATCCATTTGCAATCTCAAACTAAGAAAGAAAATAGTGAAGAACACAATGAAATAGATAGAAATCCTAATTAGATGTGCAAACTCATAATCCCATAGGGGAATTGGTGCCAATTTGATGTGAAAATTGGCCCTTTCCCAATTCCTAAGATGCAAGCTTCGAATGTTGAAGAGATTGATCCACTTTGTTGATGAAGGATAAGAGCTCCAAACCAAAATCTACAAAAGCCTAGCTAGAACTCAATGGTAATGGATGAAATTTAAGAGATATTTGAGCATGGTAACTTTGCTTCGATTTTGGATGATAAAATAAGGATATGAGCTCTTCATTTATAGGATTTCAAGATGGATGAATGTCCAAATTTGAGTAGTGTGGAACTAACATTCATCCAATGATATGGTGCCACTTGTCAAGCTATGAATGGATGATAGATGTGCAAGATTTGGGGTTTGTGCCAATAAATGCATAAATTTAAATTTCAAATTTGTTGAAATGACATGTAAGAGGGAAGGGAAAATGCAATAAATCCCACTGGGCTCAAGAAAAAAGCACATGTAAGATGAACTTATTGCCTTGTTGGATGTACATGTTGACTTGGAATTTTTGAATTCAAATTGAGAGAATATTCCAAAAGATGCCTTGTGAGGAAAATAGGGATTTAATAAATGAATTAAATCTTTTTTCATGTGCAACTTGCATTATCTAGAGGATGTGACATGAGAGTAGATTAAATTAATCAAGGGTTAATAAATTTAACATGAGATTTGATGATGTGACTTATTTAATTTAGATTTATGGATTTATTTAAATCAGATAAGAGAGGAATATGACAAGAGATTAACTAAATAAGGATTTGATTTATTTAATTAAAAGGGATGGTGTTAGATTAAATAAGGTTTTAATTTATTTAATTTAATGGATAGAATTTAGGGATTTAATCAAATACGTTGATTATTTAATTAAATAGGGATAATTAGATTAGATGGATTGATTTAATTAACAGGGGAAAGTGACTTAATTAGATAAAATGATTTATTTATTTAAGAGATGAATATTGATGAATTTAATCAGATAGGGGAATTTGATTAAATGGTTAGGCCGAAGGATGATTTAGGAAGAAATGATGTTAGTGAGTCAGGATCAAATACACAATGTCAATCAATATATTTTATGTCTCTACATTTTACCCCTCTTTGAAGTAATGCACTCATTGTGTTGGTTCAAAGAATAACTGATCTCGATCTTAAAGCCAAAAAATTTTGATATTTAAAAACTTGCCCCACTGCTACATGGTGAGAGAAAACATGCCATTATAATGCCCCCTCGAGAGATTAGACTAAAATTTTAACTTTTTGGGTGATCTCGTAAAAAAAGGTGACAAAGTATCGGACTAGTCTGAAAGGGGTCTAGGAGGCTAAAAACATGTCTAAACACAATAAAATGATGAAAAACAAGCCTTGAATAGACAAAAATAGGTTTGAGGGTCCAAAACCCTAGCAAGACAACCCTTGAGGGTCAAAAAACCCTAATTTTAAGCTTAAAATGGGCCCGAGGGGTCACTTTCAAGTCATTTACACACACCTCCGCTTAGCAAACTTGAGATTCGAGCTCTGATCCTCTGGCGATATGGTGCAACAACAGCTTCCCCTACACATTTAAGATCGAGTTCGGACATACTAGCAGGCACCTAGCATTGGGGCATCGGTATGTGACCCTTACTAAAGCTTTGTCTTTTCATTTAGTGCATTAATTACTGCTTTAAAAGGGGAGCTTGCCTCCAGCGGGGCTATATATCACCATTCAACATTTAAACTGCACCGTGCCAGGCTATTTTGTGCCATAGTAGTGTTGTTTTCTATCGCGGCGGTGCAATTCAGAGTTTATAAACTTTGACACTAGGCTCAAGCTCGGCAGGTTGATTTGGGTAAAGTGTGCTGCAACGGCGCCCTTTTCATGCAAATTGCGATGCTGGAGGATAAAGTGCACTGCGGTGGTGCCATTTGGCTCTTTTTTGGGCTCGAGCATCAGAGTTTAAGTAAAATCAAACTATGACGCCTTCACAAACTATGTCGCCAAAAGCGAGCTTGGAGCGTTCGACCAGGAATTTTTCAAAATTTTTAACACAGGGACTTTCTTTTATGCAGGACGGGCCGAGGGAGCTCTACTCTCAGGAGCACCGGTTGTGAGATTTGGCTAGCGTCCTATAGGACTTGAGCGACAGAGACCAGGATTGACAGAGAGCTGCTGGATTGTGGCATGTTGTGTACACGGCACTTGTGCGTACTCACCTAGTGATGTTGTCAGCACTAGCTGAGAGATGGCACAGTGAGACGTCGTCATTTCATCTTCCCACTGGTGAGGCCACCATCACTTTGGAGGATGTTTGGAGCATTTTATGATTGCCTATTCATGGTCATCGAGCGATCTTTGACATGGATGAGGGATGCGAGTCCTGCACCCGAGTCCTCGCTACACGAGACATTATCTATTGCGAGGGACAGATTGAGCTAGAGCACTATAGGGCTATTGCACCTCCTTACTACTGGGCAGTTGCAGCGATCATTTCAAGCCTCGTTGCCCTAGACCGACGAGGCCGATACTTCAATCCTTGCTGGGGATATTGCTGGGAGAGGATGGTTTGAGACAGGCCAGTTCGCTTCGCATGGGGGCCTGTACTTCTTGCCTCACTCTACAAATATTTACACGAGTATGTTTATATGGACGAGAGAGCGCTAGGGGTTGGAGTGACCTTACTTCACATCTAGGCATGGGAGCACATTCTTGTGCTGTTTCCATGTGTCGTTCCAGTTTTGATTGGGGCAGACGATCCCCTTGTGGCACGATATAGAGGTGGTGTGTCCTTCACACACACTCGCAAGCATGGGATCCCCTACTAGAGGCAGGTCCTAGAAGAGATGCTTGTCTTTACTTGGCGTCCATACCTTGGTCAGCCTGGATGGGCCAACGATGTTGATCAACTCTTTTACTCCCACCAAGACCGATACATGTAGGGGTGAGAGCACACCATGATTTGAGAGATACCTACCTGGGCACGTGCTACGTCAATTTGGAGAGCCCTAGGATCAACTAGATGATGGTTATGTAGCTGTCTTTGCATGCAGTATGTCACAGATATCATGGGGACATGGTATTCCTACCTCCAAGGTATTTGATAGCTTTCAAAACTTGGTAGCCCGACCATGGGCTTATGATTAGGGCTTGGTAGATCCAAGGACCACATAGGCCTACAGAGATTGGTTCAGACCTCCTCTTTAGTTGACCATTCTAGGTGAGGATCTAGAGGTGCTCAGGGTCAGAGGCAGAGGGAGGGGACAAGGGCGAGGACCGAGGGTCGAGATTTGACAAGATTCACCATGTGTGCCCCTAGTTCCACCAGGTCAGGGAGATGTCCATATGCAGGATCAATAGTAGGAGTTGCTAGTCCCACCACCATGAGTCGAGGGTGAGGACCAGGCTCATGTGCAGCCACAAGTATAGCCACAGGGATAGGCAAACAGTCAGGATGCATTGATTGCACAATTGTAGGCCCAGGTTCAGGGGTTGATTGCAGAGAGAGACCAGGCAAGAGCTAAGAGAGAGTAGCTCAAAGTAGAGAGGGATCAGGCTGTGCAGCAGAGACAGGCTACAGAGCTATAGACAACCACTAAGCTAGGTCGTAAGTAGCAGATCGAGAGTATGACAACCTCATCCTCCCAGGGTATAGTTCCAGTACGATCCTACAGGGATGCCATCTGAGAGATAAAGTACTAACATCGGGCCTACCATGATAGTGTACCCAGAGCAGATTGGGTCCCAAAGTACTCAGAGCTGGCCAGTGAGAGAGCACCAGAGGGTCACGATGACAGGGGCGAGGGCAGCATCCATGGGGACCAGGTTTGATCCAGATAATACAATTTTTTGTGCCTTATGGGCTCATTTTTGATAGCCCCAATGGGCCTTTTGTACCGATTGACATATATGTACAGTGATCTAATTTATTATGACAGTGACATGATTGATGATATATGAGTTGATTTTGATGTGATGTACTGTGTTCTCCTTCATGCATGGATGGTTTTATTTCTATATGCTTTGTAGTGATGACTTTTGGATGCATTTATTTCCGATGATGTATGTATGATGGTTATGATTACTGGACCATCTATATTATGATAACCTATGATATGATGTGTAATGATGTTATCTATATGATGATTTATTTTATGTCAATGTGATATGTGATATGGATTTTAATATGTAAAATGACGTGATCTATGGTATATGCAATAATGTGTAAAAAAATGCTTATATATGAGATGATTTATGGATGGATGTGATATGATGCGATGGTCGTGATAAAATGGTGTTAATGCATAATGAAATGGTTTCATGAGATGCTTAGAATAACAAATATTATTATCCTAAATGTAATAAATTATGTGATGCAATGGTACATTAATGCAAAAAGTGGTGATATGATGTCATGATGTTATGCACGTATGTAATTCTAATGAATTAAATGCTTATATACCTATTTTTTATGCAAAAAATGGTTATGAAATGTTTCTGTAGATTCTTATGTGATGATCTATATGATAGATGGTAATATGAAATGGTTGTGAAATGTAAATGAATGTTTATGCAATGATTGATATAATGCCATGAGATGCAATGTAATGGGTGAAATGCAATGACATAGATGCACCGATTTATGATCAAATTGTATATATGATGATGGATATGCAATGTGTATGTTTCCTATGTGATATGCTTATACAATATACCATTGGTTTGTGGATGCAGGATTAATGATGATGATGGCGATAATGGTCAACTATCATAGTACCTTGTTAGTGCAGTTAGTAAGAAAAGAAGAAGTCCTTTCAACAAGATGCAAGATGACACAAATGCAAATGATGATGATGATGATGATGATGACTTGCCGAGGAATTGAGATCTTGAAAGGGCCCAAACTTTCTTATGTTTGATAACACACATGGTATGATGCATCAAGGTATAGAAAACCATGATGGCGTTGTACCTAGTGAGATGGACTTTGACTCAACAATTAGATAGATGCATTCTTGTTCACACCTGACATACAGAAACCTTGCTAGGATACACTTCAAAAAGTTCAGATGCCTCAAACCAAAACTCAGAAAGGAAAACCTATCCATGCAATAGTCAACAAGTTGCCCTAGACCTCTTCCATAAATACCTAACAAAGCAAGTATTCGCTGAAGTTATCTTACAAGAACCTCCAACAAGCACAACAAAAAAAAGATAATGATCATTGCCCCATTCCTATTTCTATAAATCCTTTGTCTTGGGATATCATCGAGACGTTCTTGGAATGAGCGCAAATAAGATAAGTCAAAAGACAAAGATAAAGCACACAAACAAGTTGATGTTCTTCAATACCACTAACCAAAAGGGAATGTGTTTTTAAGGATAAGAACCAAAACTTATTGCCAAAAGATAATGCCCATTGTAGGAAGGATACATCCTAGGACATGTTAGTGGATGGGGCCACATCATTTCATTTATCCAAAGTGTTCTTTCTAATAAATAATGCCCATTGTAGGAAGGATTCATCCTAGGACATGATGTTATCAGATAATTGATATGGGACTATTTGGATGATGGACTATCGACACAAAGAATTGACCAACTTACTTAAGTACTGACTTAGACCTAAGACATGACACTTTTTAGTTTTCGCATTTAACCTGCTAGACTTGTTCCTGACTGTTTCATAAAAGGTTGAAGTTGACGAGTAGTTTATTATGGATGATGCTTATTGCGGGTGTAAATAGGATGAGACAGATATATTTTTTCAAATATTTGGATGTTTTTGATGTTTATGGAATGTTTTGAGGCTGTTTTTGGTATTTTTTCGAGATTTTGCAAATGTTTTGATTTTTTGATTTTTTTGAATGTTTTTTGTATTTTTCTAAGATTTTGACCAAGAGACTAACCTAAGGACCTATCCTAGGGGCCTTGGGGGCTGATCGATAGATTAGCCTTGCCTACGTTATATACGTAGAGACCACGTAGTTTGACTGACGACTTGACGAATTTAGAAATGAAGATATACATGATGAACTATCAGCTTATTATGATAGAATCTTATAGGACTGACCTAAATGTCTTGGGGGATCATCAAAGATCAACCTTTCCTATGTTCAAGCTCAGAGATGACATAGTTCGCCAAGATGATCCTATTTTTGACTTTTTGAATGACTTTTTGACCTATTTTTGGATTTTGATATGTTTTGATGTTTTTGGATTTTTTGATTTGGGGACTTTAAGAATATACATGAATTTGATCCGATAAGAACATGCCCCCAATGTGATGCCATAGACTACCCCGATAAAGGTAGGACAAATTGACCTTGAGGACGGGCCGAGTAGTACTAAGAGGGATCATGATACAAAAGTAGGACCAAGCTACGGTGCGGATGCGAGTGGATGAGTCATGGATGGAGACCTGAATGTGGTGGATGTTGGAAGTGCAATGGAGGGATGATGCAGAACAAACCGTAAAGATCTTGGTGGATGGAAAGTGCTTATTTACACAAGGCACCTGTTTGCCAGGTTTTCACCAAGGTACTTGTCCAAAGTGCCACCGAAGTGGTTTTCACTGGAGGACGAGTTTTCTCTTTACTATTTTTGATCCTTTTTCTAATTTTTTTAGATTTTTTTGTTGTCACCAAATGCCTGTTTGCTAGGTTTTTTCCAAGGTAACCATTTTTTTAGGACTTTTTTTGATTTTTCTGATTTTTTGGTTCTATACCTTGAAAGATTTAGGCATAAAACCTTTTGAGATGGGAGCTATTCATTGGCTCCTGTAGAGGTTCCCCTTCGGGTGTTGATAACTGATATGCCCCTAACTTATAACTTGTTGTGATGATGAAAAGTCCTAACCAATTAGGTTCGAACTTGTTTTTCTTGCTTGGGTTTGTGACATTCTTTTGATTTTCTTTTAAGACCAGTTCTCCAACTTGGAAAGTCCTACTTCTGATTTTCTTGTTGTAGCTCTGTTTGAGTCTATTATGATAGACTTGCAAATGATTTAAAGCATCTGTGCATCTTTCATCTAGTAACTCCAGCTCGTTTAGTCTTGATACTTTGTATTCTTCATTCATGATGAGGTTTTGCATTGATATCCTAAGGGATGGGAGCTCGATCTCAATAGGGAGAACTACTTTTGATCCGTAAACCAAGGAAAATGGGGTGGCGCTAGTGGGTGTGCGGATGTTGGTTCAATAGGCCCAGAGGGTAGGATTAAGCTGTAAATACCAGTCCCGACTTGTGTCATTGACTATTTTCTTGAGGATTTTGAGGATGGTCTTGTTTGTAGCTTCTGCTTGGATTTTTCCTTGGGGATAGTATGGGGTGGAGAAGTGATGATAGATTTTGAATTTCTCGCATAAGTTGCGAACCTCTTGGTTCTTGAATGGTGTCCCATTATCTAAGATAATGGCTTGTGGGACACCATAATGACAGATGAGATAGTTCAAGATGAATTTTGAGATCTACTTTCCAGTGATATATGTCATGGGAATGGCTTCCACCCACTTTGTGAAGTACTTAGTTGCAATTATGATAAATTTGTGGCCATTGGATGAGGTGGGTGTGATTTTCCCAATGAGATCAAGTACCCACTGTGAAAGGGCCATGGTGTGATGATCGGGTGAAGTTCTTGAGCTGGAGCATGGATGAGGTCCCCATGCTGCTAACATTATAGACACTTCTTGGCATGATCATGTGCTTCTTGTTCCATTATGGGCCAATAATACCCCATCCTCAGTAGTTTCTTGGCTATGGTTATTCCACTTGAGTGTGAACCACAGATACCATTGTGAACTTCAGTTAGAGTGGTTAATGCCTCCTCAACATTTAAACAACGCAGTAAGGTACCTTTTATGCTTCTACGGTATAGGGTATCTCCTAGGATGACAAATCTGGATGCATTTTTAATGAAGGTTCATTTTAGGTTCGATGGAAGGTGAACGGGTATAACTCCTATGTGAAGATATGTGTAGATGTCATGGTCCCAAGGATCACCAGGACCAACAATTTCACACACATATTATGATTCTAGTACCTCAAATGTGGGAACGAGAAGCTGCTCAATCAAGAATTCATATTTTGGAATGTTGTTGGGGATGTCTAATAGGGACCCAATTGTTGCCATGGCATTTGTTGCTCTGTTGTTGGTTCTAGGAATTTGCTCAAATGTTATTTCAATGAAATATTCCTTGAGAGTCTCCACCAATTTCTTGTATGGAGTGAGCTTGTCATCCTTGGTCTGATATTCATTATTGACTTGATTTATGATCAACTAAGATTTTCCATACACTTTGAGAGCTATGATATTCCATTGCACTGCTATTCTGAGACCTATGGTTAAAGCCTCATATTCCGCGATGTTATTAGTACAAGGAAATGACAATTTATATGACCTTGGTATGAAATCCCCTTGTGGGGTGATGAAGAAGATACCAACTCCTAATCCATGTTGTGTGTATGAGCCATTGAAGTATAGTTTCCAATGGTTGGCTATGTTGAGGTTAAAGGTGGATTCATCTCAAAATTCTGAGACAAGAGGATTCTCAGTTTAAATTGGTGCTTTTGCTAGTTGATCTGCAATAACTTGGCCTTTCATAGCTTTCCGCTCTACATATTCGATGTCATACTCTGACAGTATCATCACCCATTTTTTAATTCTACTGGTTAACATTGCCTTTGATAGTAGGTACTTGAGGGGATCAATTTTTGCAATGAGCTTTATCTTGTGTGCCAACATGTAATGTCTAAATTTTTGAGATGTAAACACTACTGCGAGACATGCTTTTTCAATAAATGAATAGTTTAGCTCATGCCCCACCATTGTCCTGCTGATGTAGTAGATGGCCCTCTCCATTCCATTTTCATCATGCTGAGCTAGGAGAGCTCCAAGGGCTGCTGCTGTTGCTGATACATATAGAATCAATGGTTTCTTTGGGATGGGTGGCATAGCGGTGTCAGTAGATATTCTTTGATCTTGTTGAATGCCTCTTCACACTCGGAATCCCATCTGTACACTACTCCCTTGTGGAGTAGGTGACAATAAGGGTTCTGTTTGTCTACCAGTTGTGCTATAAACCTTTAGATGGATTGGAGTCTGCCTTGATGGCCTCTCAATTGTTTTAATGTCTTTGGTGCTTCCATCTGAAGGATTTATTTTACTTTTGCTAGATCCACCTCGATACCCCTCATGGACACTACGTATCCTAGCAATTTACCAGATTGTACACCAAAGATGCACTTCTTGGGATTCAGTTTGACTTTGTATTCCTCTAGTCTGTCAAAGATAGCACTTAGGGTTGCTATATGATCTTGTCATTTTCTTGACTTAGCTAGAATTTTGTCAACATAGTCTTCAACCGTCTTGTGAATCATATCATGGAATATTAGTTTCATGGCCCTTTGATAGATTGCTCGTGCATTCTTTAGGCTGAATGGAATCATGTTCTAGCAGTAGGTCCCCCATGGAGAAGTGAAGGTTGTCTTATGTTGATCTTCTTTTGCTATCATGATCTGGTTATATCCTGAAAATTCGTCCATTAGTGATAACATCTCATGTCCTGCTGTCATGTCTACTATCATATCGATGTTGGGAAGTGGGAAATCATCCTTGGGACATGCTTTGTTCAAATATCTGAAGTCTGTGCATATTTTGATGGCTCAGTCAGGCTTTGAAATAGGTACCAAATTTGACACCCATTTCGGATAATCTATTGGCCGTATGAATCCTGCATCTAACAACTTTTTGAGCTCCATTTTGACCAATAAGGCAATTTGAGGATGCATTTTTCAAAGTTTTTGTTTGACCGTCTTTACCTCTAGATACATTGCTAAGTGATTAACCACAGTCTTTGGATCAAGCCCTAGCATGTCCGCATAACTCCATGTGAAGTTTATTTTCCTTTCCTTTAGGAATGATGCTAGAAGTTCTTGCTCTTCTGATAATAGTGATTCTGCATAGAATGTGATATGTAGGGTCTCCTTTGTTCCTAGGTTGATAGGATTGCAGTTTTTGGCCAATACTACTGACTTCTCCTGATGAATAGCTCTTAAGGGAAGATTGAACCCTTCATCCTCTAGCACCTCAAAGAGGTTTTCACGATTGGATATGTCCTTTCCTTTTACTATTCTCTTTTCAAAGAGTGCCACAGTGTGGTTTTCACTCAAGGACTTAGATATGATTCTTAGTTTCTCACTTTTGTGACTGAAGGATTCAATCATTTCCCCATAATAAGCATGCATGCCCAACTCCATTATAAACCCTACCTTGTGATCTCCATCTGGAATGTTATCTCTCAATCCCATGAATTCTGAGAGTGCCTCATTTTTTTTGAATGTATCGAGAATTAGTGGTCCTCGTTGGTCATGGTTGATAAGTTGGGGATAGACTAAATGGATCTCATGATTCTGATGATCGGATTCAAAAGATAAGGTACTAATCATGCAAAAGGCGGTATCCTCAAATAACCTATGTAGATTGGTCATGGTATCCTCGTCATCGCTACTAATATAGGCCTCAGTTATAAAGTTATGTATGTCTCTACCTATGGATATTGGTCAGCGTACTTCTACTAGTATTGGCTAAGGAGAAATATTAACCATTCTAACCAGCGGACGTTGGCCACGTATGGTTATACTCGTAGGAGTACATCCAAGGCGAAAATTTGTTATGGGTCGCATCTCTGGCATGATAGGTATTATGAGGCCATTGTTATTTTGTCCCAGTCTATGGTTTCTGTCATAGCCCATTGCAAACATCATTTGTAGGCCCTTACTTGTCTCATCCATTGGTAATTCTAATGTAGGTCTTTCATCTTGATATAGCATGTGCGATGGATCTGCTTCAATAACCTCTTGGCCAAGGTCTCCCCATCTTGTGAATTCAAGATAGTCATCAGGAGACGTTTGTGATGTGGAAGCTTGATTTTCTTGTGGACATCCCCATGATCTAGGAGATTGTGGTAACTCCCCTATCACAAAGGCATTGTTAGGGAGCTTGTAACTTCCACAACCATCTTCTTGGATGATGAGTTTGATGTCAGAGAGGGTGGGGATGGCAAGTGTCTCTGTCTCATAAGTGGATGTGAGGGTGGCAGGGTTGATGTATGATGTGGATGAGCCCTCATCATTTTTTGGCACTTGGGGAATTTTGTAATACTTGGCCTCAAGATTTTTGCAATATGAAAATGGTTCTGGATCTCCATGGATAGTAATCTCTTGTCCATTATGTGTAAATTTCACACATTGGTGGAAGGTTGATGCTACGGCTTTCATCAGATGGATCCACGGGTAGCCCAAGAGGATATTATATGGCAAATCAAGGTCCAAAACCTAACAAGTGGTTTCCATTAGAGTCATCCCTACTTGAATAGGGAGTTTAATCATGCCTTGAGACACTCTTTCTTGGTCATCATATGCTCTTATCATGATTCCCTTCCCTTTGTCAATGGAATCTTCTAATATTTTCAACTGCTTGATGAGGCTTAGGGAACATATGTTCAAGCCTGCACCTCCATCCACCAAGACCCTTTTGATTTTGCTCTTATGTACAATGGCTTCCAAGTGAAGTGCACAGTTGTGAGATGGTTGGGCGGGGAAATCTTGGTCAGAGAATGTAAGAAGATTAGGCATAATGATATTTCTGACTATAGCTTAGAATTGCTCCACATCAAGATTTGCGGGGATAGTGAATGAGGCCAATGCTTCCTCAAGGATCTTTTTATGAGCTGATGATATTTTTAACAAATCCATGATGGAGATGTGTGTTGGCATTCTCTTGAGTTGATCTAAGACATTGTAGCCATGCAAAACAGATCTAGAGGAGGGGACTCTATTTGGTTGGGATGATCCTGCGATGGTGACTTTGCTGCCTTTTGTGGTGACTCCACAATCTTCGGCATGGGAACCCTTGATGGTGATGACCATGCAATCTTCATTTAAGGAGGAAACGACTATTTCATACACATGATTTACATTGCCCTTCCCTTTGTCATTTTTATTCCCTCTGTTTCCATGATTCAGCATTGGATTTGTATATATCTGAAGATCTTGATTTCTTGTAGGTTGTTCCACGTTTATGATTTTCTTGTTGATGAGATCTTGGATGATTTTTTTGAGCCTCATGCAACTATTTGTAGTGTGACCTTTGATTTTGTGGAATTCACAAAGTTGATTTTCATTATACCAAGGAGGTTTGACGTCAGGTTCTTGGTAATTTTTTAATGTAGGAGGTTTGATGAGTTTTTTGTCGATCAATTTTTTCATGATGTCCTCAAGGGGTTCCCCCAAAGTGGTGTATTTTTGTTTGGGATAATTTTTGCATTGGGGTGGTCCCCTTTGGTCATTGAGATTATTCATGGTTGGATTGTTGTTTGGATGGTATGTCATGTGATGAATGTTTTGGTGTTGTGTTTGGATTTGTGGTATAGGTGTATGTTGGCGTGGGGCACTAATGACCACCTTTGCACCAACGACACCATCATTAGTAACGTTTTTGTTCCTTGCCCACGTGCGAGGTTTATCATTGTAATTGGATGGTGGAAGGTTGTTATGTTGTTCGTGATATGATGTTGATTCTGCAGGTTGAGTCACAAGGTCTCTTCCAATGCTAAGCACCTTGGGGATCAATTGATCGTATGTGGTGATACCCTGAACCTTGAGATGAAATGCCAAGCGGCCTTCAAGATTGGCTATGATGGTGCAAACTTGTTGTTCTTCTGGCATGGTCCACTTGCTCTGATTGGCCTTGGATCGCCATCGTTGTAGGAATGTGGTGAATGACTCATCGTTTCTTTTTTTTAGACTGTAGAGTTCTTTGAGACTAACATCCATTGCAATGTTGCATGCATAATTTTTAATGAATGCGTCTCTAATTTCTTGGAATGTTCTAATGCCTGAAGGTAAATGAGAGAACCATTCTATAGAGGGGCCTGCCAAGCTCTTGGGGAATAGTTGCATCAGATAAGTATCATCATATGCAACCTCCATGCAATGAACTTGGAATTCCCTGATGTGATCTTTAGGGTTTCCCATCCCTCAATATTTGTCAAATTTGGGGATTTGAAATCCCTTAAGGAATGGTTTTATCTCTAAGCTCCTATCAAATGGATAGGGAAACAAGTTACTTAGTGTCTTCATTGTTTGCCCAGATTGTATATCAAGCACTTGTTGTGAAAGCAACCTAATTTACGCTATCACATCATTTTGCAGATTAGGGGCTGGGATGAAAGTGTTTTGGGGTGTTTGAATCATGGGTTGGATGGGTGGGTTGGTTGGTGTGTTGTTTGATGGTATTTGTATGTTTTGGCAGGCGAAGTAGGCTTCTACTTGCTTTTGTATGAACATAGCTTGTTGTTGATCTTGTTGTTGCTATGCTAAGATTTGTGCTTGTTGTTGGGCTACCAATTCTGCTACTTCTTGTTTCTCTTGATATTGCTTTAATGCTTGTTGATATGCTTGCAATTGTGCCACTTGTGCAAGAAGTTGTGCTTGTGCTTGTGCTTGCTGTGATTGATATTGAGCTTGTGCTTGGGCTATTTGTGCTTGTGTTGCTTGTTGTTGCAATATAAGTTGTGCTTGAGAAACCTTTTGTGCTTGCGATGCTTGTGTAGCTTGGGCAGCTTGTTGTTGTTGTTGTAATAAAGATTGGGCTTGTGCGGCTTGTTGCATTTGTAGTGCGGCTTGGGCTACTTAGGTGGCTTGCACAGCTTGAGCATCTTTTTAAGTAGCTAGATATACATATCTTTGTTTCTACACTTGTTGGTATCCTCTTTGAAAAGTAGCTTACAATGTTGTGTTATATTGACTTGATGTGGTGGAAGTTGGTGGTGGTGGATTTGGAATGGTGTTTGTGAAGGTGGTGTTGATGTTTTGCATGATGGATGGTGCTATTGATGTGATTGGTCCTTGAGAGACCATGCTTTGTGATTCTAAGGGGGTGTTTGATGATGTTTCCATTGCTTGTGTGTTGTTCATTTGTTGTTGTGATATCAACAACAAGTTTTGAGTGTTTGGCATAATGCTTTGATTGATGGTTGGGATGTTGTTTTGATCGATACTTGGTATAGGGGGGAGCCCTAAACCAAGGAGTGGTGTAGATGAAAATGGCAATGGTAGAAGAGGTGGAAATATGAGGGGTGTGTGTGTCCTTGTGAAAATGTTGTGGTGTCGAAAATGCCCCCTGGTCCAAACATATCTCCCTCCTCTTGCAAATTTGTGAGGAGAGAAGTATGAGGTGTTGTGTGAAAAAATGTTGATGATGGATCATGATGGAACGTGAGAGGAACATTATTATGTAATGGGTTTTTGAGTATGGTTTGTTCCAAGGTGGTATTTGCATCCAAGTTTTGATTATTAACAAGGGGGTGTGTTTGAATAGCATTGAGAAATGCATTTCCCTTATTAACATTAGGCTGGGTTGGAGCAAGAGATGTCGTGATTTGTGAAATGTTTTCCGTGATGTTTTCGGATGGGGGTGTGGATGAAATGGGAATGGTGGATGAGATTGGAGGAAATGATGTCTCCACTATGGTACTCATGTCAAAATCCAAAGGTAACTTGGCCCCTTGTTTTGCTAGCTCAAGCATGTATAACGAAGGGTTAAGTCTCATCATGATGTTGATGATTTTTTGGTTCTCCAAATTTTGGAGCATTTTAGTTATTTCTTCATGAGACATTCAAAAGGTAAGATCCTCTCCTTGGATTTCCTCTTGCGGATTTTGGGATGATGAAATGGTTAATGGATTGCTTGACTCAACGAGATTTATCTCAAAATTTGTTTGGCTAAGATCACTTGAAGCGGGTGTTTCTTTGTTGGCTTCCATGCTCTTCTTGTATTGAGATCTAGTTAGAACCATAAAACAAGGATCAACGTTCGAGACTATGGGAGATGAATCTCCTGATTCCTTGGATTGATCTTTATTTTATGTCTCAAAGCAAAAAAAATTTGGAATATATTGAGGATCTAAAGGTGATATGATGATGATGTAAAAGATGGATGATGTGGATGTTTATGATTTTTTGGTAAATCTTGAAGGAGATACTAGGCTTTTTGGATCTTTAGGAAATGCTTCAGATTTTTATTTTGGATTTGATTTTGTCCTTGATTGGTTTTGATTTTGATTTGGATTTTTGAACAAGTAGACCCTAAGATGTTTGGATGATTATCTAAGAGATAGATTTGATCAAAGGATGATAATTTGAATATGTGCAGGAAGAAGGATGCACCTACCCACACCTATCCAAACAAGATAATAGTTTCACTAAGCATATGACAAAGGATTCATCTACATATACTAAGCTAAACAAGATGATTTTGACTAAGCATATGCAAAAGGGTGCATCTACACATACCTAGCCAAAGGTGATTTTGATAATGTTCTTGAAGGATTTAGTCTCAATGATTTTGATGATTTTTATTTTTCCACAAAGCCTAGTATTAAGGATGATTTCAAGATTTTCCAAAAGGTGATTGTGAGATGATGTTGGTTTTGATGTTTTGAAGGATGGAAAAAAAATATTTTGATTTTCTTTGATCCTAAGATGAACCTAAAAAAGAAACTTTGTTTTCCTAGACCTAGGTATTGAAGAACAAGCTTTTCTCTAAACAAGATGTTCAAATTCTTTGAAAAGATTTGGGTTTTGGTAGTAATAGAATGAATACAAACTGGGATTGTTCTTTGAAGCCTTCTTGTAAAATTTGAAAAGCAGTCTTTGTCTAACTTCGTATAACATAGAAAGATGTTCTTGACAAGCTATTAGACTAAGGGCTTTCACCTTTGGTTTCTTAATCTTGATTTTGCATGAAATCATTGAAAACACATGTGTGGGGTCCAATTATTTTTTATCTTTGCTTAATGAATTCTTTTTACCACAAACACACTCTTTGATTAGATTTCAAACTGAATGTCCAATGTCTCAACTTCATCTCCTTTCACAAGGTATATTATGTGAAACTTTGATGAATTTAAGGAAAGGGTTACCTATTGTTTAACTTTATTAGGAAAATTGAGATGTAAATTCAAGTGCTTAGAAAGATCTAAGGATGTAATCCCAAGGGCAAGCAATAACATGAGAATTTGGTCAATGATATTTTCCTCCTAAAGGGTTTGAAATTTTGAGGATCATGTTGAATGTTTGTTTGCAAATGTTTTCGAATAAAGCATTATGTTTTCAGACCAAGAACAAGTACAAACCCTATGGATGTGTAAGGCAATATTTGTTGAATCCCCACTTGGACAAGTCCAGCTATGCTTGTCTTTAGCAAATGGTTATATGCTTGACCCCACTGGCTCCCCTCCACGACACTCACTTATACGAGGCAACCAAGCATCAACACCCATGAAACTCCCATGGCATGTTTTCCATTTCTACTAAAGACTGTAAAAGTGTGGGGCTGCTTCAGAACGACCGTTCTTGTACCAACAAATAGATTAAGGATTTTGTAAAATTCTAGGACATGGATTTTAATAAGGACTTTCCCTTCATAAGAGTTGACCCAATGTGGCAAGAGTCCCCTTTGGGATCCATCTTTTCAGAGTCAACCATGTGATATTGGCATTTCTTCCAATATCCACATTCATATCCCGACTCGAAATACTCTTGGCTTTAGAGTGTTACCGGTTGAGTCGTTCCCTTGGGTGAGTACTTTTTCCCCAAGGTAGGCCCTTTAGGATAACCAAAAGTGAATGAAGAACAAAATACGTAACTCGATCAATCCTTGATAGCAACAAAGAAAGAGAATATATGCGAAAATGCCTCCACTCACACTCGCACAAGATGTTTAATTTTAAACCCAAATCAAAGTGTGGAGGTGATTGTTTTATCTCATCCCAAAGTCATGAAAAAGGTCTTTTGATTCTCAAGATCGTTATAAAGCGCGACAGAAGTGCATACGTCCTTTTTCAATGCCTTTAGTCTAAGTAAGCCTTCATGAAAAACAAAGCTACACTTGTTCTTTTTAAATCCACAAACCAAATGAATTTTTTTTAGAGCACCAAAAGACAAATGATAATTTTTTTGTTCAATTTGTTAATCCAATAAACAAAATCTAGTAAGTTGTGATCCTAAAGTTTGTTTTAGCCTTTCCAAGAAATGGTAAATGTCCTTTTTAAGCCCAAATGAAAGTTAGTGTCCTAAGAGGGAGAAGATAACAAATTCCTAAAGAAGTGTTAAACAAACACTAAAGTGTTTAAAAACACTTTGATTGGATGAACTATCACCATCATGCTCCTCCTTTGCTTGTTTTTGATCTCCAACCTACAAGTGACAAAAACTAGTCAAATTCTTGAAACATACATAAATTAAAAAGCAAAAAATAGAGGAAAGATCAATCATAAATCAAAAGCATGTGCTAAAATTAAATTTTCCTTTTTACTGTCTCCCAGTGTCACAACTCATGAAGGAATTGCAGTTTGTTCTCCTAATGGTGCCCTCACAGTGCCGCTTACCAGTTAGTGGCACTCTGTGTTGGGATAGAGAGCTCAACTGTATCAGAATTTTTGGCCTACATTGCAGTTTGTGTCCAGCATTGGAGTTTAAATTTTTTTTCAAAATTTATGCAGGTCGGCGAGTCTAGTGACAGAGTTTAAAATTCAAAAAAATTGGTAGGATGAGTCCAGCAGTGCAGTTTGTGTTTCAAGCAGTGCCATATAGCGACGCTGACGAGCCTATGTTGGAATTTCCTATCTGTGAAGAAAAATGCAAAAATTTCAAGAAAAGATTAGAAATAATGATATCCAACCCTCCTTCTAGCGTCAAATGTGTGAACCCCATCCTTGCTACTTGCAAAACAACAAGAACAAACAAGTTAGACAAGTGATTGCAAGCCAAAACAAAGATTCCCCATGAAATCCATTTACAATCTCAAACTAGGAAAGAAAATAGTAAAGAACACAATGAAATAGATAGAAATCCTAATTAGATGTGCAAACTCATAATCCCATGGGGGAATTGGTGCCAATTTGATGTGAAAATTGGCCCTTTCCCAATTCCTAAGATGCAAGCTTCGAATGTTGAAGAGCTTGATCCACTTTTTGATGAAGGATGAGAGCCCCAAACCAAAAATCTGCAAAAACCTAGCTAGAACTCAATGGTAATGGATGAAATTTAAGAGATATTTGAGCATGGTAAATTTGCTTCGATTGTGGATGATAAAATGAGGATATGAGATCTTCATTTATAGGATTTCAAGATGGATGAATGCCCAGATTCTAGCAATGTGGGACTAACATTCATCCAATGATATGGTGCCACTTGTCAAGCTATGAATGGATGATAGATGTGCAAGATTTGGGGTTTGTTCCAATAAATGCATAAATTTGAATTTCAAATTTGTTGAAATGACATGTAAGAGGAAAGGGAAAATGCAATAAATGCCACTTGGCTCAAGGAAAAAGTACATGTAAGATGAACTTATTGCCTTGTTGTATGTACATGTTGACTTGGAATTTTTGAATTCAAATTGAGAGAATATTCCAAAAGATGCTTGTGAGGAAAATAGGGATTTAATAAATGAAGTAAATCTATTTTCATGTGCAACTTGCATTATCTAGAGGATTTAACATGAGATTAGATTAAATTAATCAAGGGTTAATTAATTTAACATGAGATTTGATGATGTGACTTATTTGATTTAGATTTATGGATCTATTTAAATTAGATAAGAGAGGAATATGACAAGGCATTAATTAAATAAGGATTTTGTTTTATTTAATTAAAAGGGATGGTGTTAGATTAAATAAGGTTTTAATTTATTTAATTTAATCAATAGAATTTAGGGATTTAATCAAATACATTGATTATTTAATTAAATAGGGATAGTCAGATCAGATGGATTGATTTAATTAACAAGGGAAAGTGACTTAATTAGATAAAATGATTTATCTAATTAAGAGATGACTATTAATTAATTTAATTAGATAGGGGAATTTGATTAAATGGTTAGACCGAAGGATGGTTCAGGAAGAAATGATGTTAGTGAGTCAGGATCAAATGCACGATGTCAATTAGTATATTTTACATGTCTATAAGAATGTAGACTTGAAGCACTTGAATCCTTATTTTTGTTCCATCTCAAAATTTTGAGTGTATGTATCCTTAGTTTCATGTCCAAGGTCAGTGTTTCCTAATTTCAAAAAAAAAGTGGGAACTTAAGCCCTCTTTTTGGGAACCATCTTGGTGCGCTTACCTAGATGCAGATGACAAAGAATAACAAAGATCAAAGGAGATTGTGCAAGCCCCCAGGATCCAAGATCCTAAGTCAAACACACAATATACATAATCATGCAATGGAAAGAAAGGAAAATGGGGTGAAAAAGATGCGCTCACTCTGGGGCCATAGAACATAAGGTCATCCATGGGGTGAGATGTCCCAAGCAAGTGGTTTAGTGAGAAAGTCATGCTAGTATGTCAACTTCCCACTGTATAATGAAAAAGTCATGCCAACATGTCAACTTCTCATCAGACCAACCATACCAAAGTTATCCTCTTGATAACTTTGATAAGGCACCACAATGAAAATTCTTTTGAATGTCATGTAAAAATTTTGTTAAAGGGGATTTTTCTTTCTTAATGTAAGGTCTTCTTCATATGGCACATCATGCCTAATTTCTCCAAGAGAGGAAAAATCAAGATGTCAGATCATTATCTATGGGCTACTTCGTTCACATCAGGCCACTTCAGTTGATCATTATTCCATTGTCAGACCATTATCCATGGGATGCTTTGTTCACATCAGGCCACTTCAGTTGATCGTACATACTTGGAAGGCATCAAACCCAATGACACCACCAAGGAGAAGAAACATCACAAGAAAAAGTGAATCACACCATGAAACTTTCAAAATGATGTTGTCTATGTATTCCCCCACTTTGAAGCAGTTGCTACACACCATTACTGTGAGTAATTGCTTTAAAGTAGATGGAGACATGAGAGCTTATTCAGAAAGCCCTACGCCAAGTCATATGTTTTCGATAAGCTACGTCATGAAAAATGGTAGTATGTCACATGCGAGTCAATCTTAAGACATGTCGTCCATAGCTCAAGCTTTCTCCTATAGGTTCAAGAAATGTTAACGATTAGTCAAAAGAGACAACAAGTGACATATGAGGATAAGGCTTTCTAACTCTTTGCCCTCACTTAGTGTAGGACAAAGGTGAGCCTGGAGTGGATGATGGTATGCTTCTCATTGCGAGGAATGCAAAATATGCAAATATGGCAAGGAGCAACAACTGATGTTATTTATGTTGATAAGTAAACAAAATTTTTGCTTGATACATATTTAATGAGATATCTATCAGTTTCAAATGTACCAAGGTTAGAGTTTTTATGGAAGAATTGTTTGTGATAGTGTTGAAATTGAAGGAAGGTTTGTTTGATGGTTTGATTTATATGAAAGGAAAATCATGATTTGTCTCTTGTGTTTTACGATTTATAGGGACATGGACACATTTTTCTAAATCATCACATTCTTTCCCATGTTTTGTTTTTATTTTTTAAATTTGGTGGTTGTTTAATTTCCTCAATTTTTTTTGTTTGGTTTTAATTTGGTTGAAGTGGATGCTTTTGAATTTTTTATTTTTGTTACTAGTTTGTTGTTTCTCATTTTAGATTATTTTGTTATGATCTTGTATTCTCCCATGGATAGAGGCATGAATTCAAAGGTTTGTGAACCTCTTCCAATAACCTACTAGCATATTCAATTTAATTTTTTCCTTCTCTATCTTTTTGCTTGGTACTGATTGTAGCATATGCAACCTTATTGTTTGGAGGAGTCAAGGGTGACTTATCATGAACTCCTAAGATTGGCATCAAGGCTTGATCCATATCAAGTAGTTCATGATGCTTCAAAGTGAGATTGAATTTTTGTTTGCAATTGATAGGGTTGATGTTTGTGTGCGCCATGATACCTTCCCTAGTAGGAGAGTTTGTAGGAGAGAAGAAATCAAGATGTTGATCACATTCCATTAATGGGTTTTGTAGAGTAACTTCAGAACAAGGAGAAGAGGAATCAAGAGAAGAAAAGGCATCACATTCATCTTGTTCAATGATTGGATACTTTTGCTCAATTGTGTATTCTTGGATGAGGGAAACATTAGGAAAGGGATTAAGAAGATTCTCATGACTTTCAATGAATAGTTCATCTAATTCCAAAATATCTTCTTCACAAATAGGAGAGAAATTAGGAGAGAACAATTATGATTATCATGATTATCTGTGATTACATCCCTTTTTCCAATAATGTCTTCCAAAATAGGAGAAGAAAAATAGTTCTTAAAGGGTTGATCATCTAATGCCAACATATCCTCCTCACAAATAATGTGATTATCATGATTGCTCACAAAAAGCATTTTCACAAATAGGGGATGATTGAGAAGTTGAATGTAGACTAAAAGATGTGTTTATGATCCCATTCTCTTGTGCCATAGTGTCTTCTAAAGTAGGATAAGTTATAGAAGAGGAGCTTTCAACATTGTCATGATTCTCCATGGATGTATCTTCTAACTCCAAAATACCTTCATCACATGTAGGAGAGATATTATGAGAAGAGGAACTATGATTAATATCATGATTTTATATGCTTGCACATTCTTCTATCACTTCACTCCCACAAATAGAAGATATATTAGGTGTGGAATTATGGAATGTGTCAACATTGTTATTCTATTGCACTAAGAAACTCTCATAGCTAGGAAAGATATTGGAAGGATGACTAGGAGTTTCATGGTTACCAATTATTGGACATTTTTGTTCAAATAAGTCATCCCAAATGGTAGGGGTCTTAGGAAAGGGAGGAATAAGATTCTCAAGAGTCTCAATGAGGATATCTTTAAATACAAGACTATCTTCTTAATGTCTAGAGAAGATAGTAGGAGAAGAAAAGGTTTTATTCTAATGATTATCTATACTTACATCTTCATGTCCTAGAATGTCTTCTTGAGTAGGGGATGTAGGATTTTCATAACTTTCAATCTAATCCTCCACACAAATGTGTTTGTCATGATCATTCACTAAATCATTTTCACAATTAGGAGAGGTGTTGGGAGTATTGGCCATGTTCTCAGTTTTTTCTTTCCAGGGGAAGGAGGAGGAACAAAAACAATACTTTCATGATCTTTAATGATTCTATCTTCTTTCACCAAGATACTTTTGTCACCAATGGGAGATATAACTAGAGAAGAACAAGTATGATTATCATGAGTATCAATGCTTTCATCTTGGGTATGTGTAAGATCATGATGGGCCAAAAAGTGCCAATATGATGGGTATGTGGCTGACGACTTTTTTTTACCCAAAATTGATCAAACAAAAAGGGGTTTTAAAGGAGATTCTCATATTTCCACCAATATAAATTACGCTTTACTTTGAATTTAATAAGTAACTATTATTTATTTTCTATTTGAATTACTACTAAAGTCCTAATTGATAGGCTGATTGAAAAACATCTATAGCTTTCAAACAGTATCATATTTTTTGAATCCAAAACATGTGTCACATTCTATGCTTCACATACTATAGGATTAAAAAAATAAAATATGAATTTCATGAAGTTTTGACCAAGTTAAGGTGGTAAGACATACGAGTTTTTATATTTTTTAAAAGTTGTAATAAAAAAATCATAAATAGTTATTTACTTGGAAAAAAATTACAAAAAAATATGCATCACATCGAAACATGAGTCCTCTACTTATATCTAAAATATAATAGAAAAGCATTGTTATTTTATTGTGGTTAGGGTGGTTAGACAGACACCTATTTCTTATTTTTTCCCTGAAATTTATGTACTATTGCATTGAAATTTCAAATTTTCACCAAATAGTGTTTTTTTTAAAACAAACCTAGTAGTTTAGAAACTACATTCAATTTGCTAAAAATTCTATTCTTACATATTTTTGAAATAATATAGATAACTTAAATTCATTTTTTTATGTCAAGTTTCCTAACTCTGATTTTTCTAAATTTTTTGCCACTTAAGGGCCTATTTTTTCCATGATGATCCTGCACATACCCTCCTCTTGTGTTAAACCTTTAGTGGATGATCTAGGAGAGATGAAGTATTTAAGGGATTCATCTAACATGTCCAATTCATCACTACTAAAGGGATTGGATGTTATGGTTTTCCTAAATTGAATCATCTTTTGAATTGGATCATTTGATGTTTTTTGTTTTTTGTTTTTATTTTCTCATGAATTTGATGTAAATGAACTAGGAACTAATGTTGAAAATGAGAATTGCAAAACTCTAATGCTTTCCATAATCAACATTAAAGAAAAGGATGCTTATGCTAATGATTGAAATGGAATAGAAAATAATTGTATTGAAAAAGGAAATTAACTGATGCAAATAGAAATTGAAAATTTGGAAATTGAATGTTGAAAACAATAAAGAAAAATGTGTATTGGGATTGATTCACCAAGGGTGGAAAATGAGTCCTAGTAGGGGTATTTTGGAATTTTTATTTATTTATTTATGGATATTTTTTGTGTTTTGAGGTCTGTACAATGCAAAGAAGTAATGTAAATGTAGAACTTTGTGATGATATGATGAAATGAAATGTAATAATGAAATCTATATGATGTTTTCACTAACACAATTTTGTAAACCCTAGGATGCAAAAAAAAATACAAATCATAATGTAATGTTGATGCAAGTTAAACCTAGGATGCAATGGAAATTAGAAAGGAAATTCTCAATAATCCAGGTTCACTAAAATGAACTCTAGACTTTTTGGGTAGGGCTTATAGGCTACTCTTGCACTCTTAGGATGTTTCACCTAAAAGGAGAGAGATAAACCCTACACAAAAGATCTAGCTAGGTTCACTTAAATTATGCAATGTATAATGTTATTAAGACTAAATGAGATGATCTAAATGCAATTGGGTGATCTATTTGGCTGAATTTGAATGCAAAACCTAAGATTTATGCAATCTTGTTTGAAAACACATTGTGATATGCAAAAAGATGAAATAATTTGTAAAATAGGAACTTTGCACTTGAAATAGGTTTTCTTCAACAAGTTTTCAACCTGTTCTTCAATGATTTCCAAGCCTTCAAAGTACCCAAATCTGCAAACACATAAAGAAAGAAAGAGACATGTTGAATGTTATGGGATAGGGGTTTGCCTAGGTCAAACCCCTTTTAGGTAATTGAACCAAATGAAGAAATAAGATGAAGCATGAACATGAAATAATTGAATTAGTACCTTTCTATGATGATGGATCTTGAATTTCTGCAACAATGGATGAAAATATTTTCTCTTGAATGCTTTAGAATTGAGCTTGAATGCTACCTTGAATGCTTGATTCTTACTTGCTTGACTTCATGATATGAATGAATGATTAATGAATTGCTTGGATTTCTTGGATAATGGATGGATGAAAGGTTTCATTTTATAGAGGAGAGTTAAGAATAAGGATCATGATCAAGGACCAAGATTAAACTATAAAATAACATAATCAAGGGCGAAGGTTAATTGAGAGAAGAAATACATGGATAGATAAGAAAAAATTGAGGTGGAAGATAAGATTGGCACAAAAAAGAGGTTGTTGGAGAAAATTAAATAATAAAATTATTTAATTTAGGTGGCCAATATAGAAGAAATAAACAAAATATTAATTTTATTTATTTCTAAAGAAAGGTGGGAAAAAATAATTAAATAATTAAAAATAATTGTTTAATTATAGAGGGAAGGTGTGGTGCTAAACATTAAATAATTAAAAATAATTATTTAGTTGGGGAGATAGAGGAAGGATAAATAATTTAATAAATATAACATTTATTTAATTATAGAGAGAAAAAGCTAATGAATAATTGAATAATTAAAATAATTAGTTAATTATAGAAGAAGAGGGAAAAATAAACTTTTGAATTAAAGTAATATTTAATTCAAAAGTGGGGGAAAAGGAGAAAATATTAAATAATCAAATAATTAAAAATAATTATTTAATATTGGAGGGAAAGTGGGAAATAATTAAATAAATAAAATTTATTTAATTATAGAAGAAAGGGGAAAAGCTAAATTTTGAATGAAAATAATATTTAATTCAAAAGTGGGGGGGGTGTGTGGAAGGACCATTAGATTTAAATTCTTAATAAAAGTCTCAAAAATGTGTGAAATTCATTTATAATTCTTTACAACACCTTTACAAGATATGCATTTTATTCAATTTGTGAGGGTCTAAGACCTAATGTGGATGTGTAAAACACCTCACAACACTAGATCAAGACCTCATTAAGTCCAATTTATCATGAATTATTCTCATGTCAAGAAAGAGACCCTTTTTTCTACCACACAATAATAGTTTTATTGATGTTATTGGCAATGTGGTTCATGTAGGAATGGTATCGGATATACAAATAAAGGATCAGTCCCAAAAAATTCAGAGAACTATTAAACTCAATGATTTGTCATCCTTTTCAATTGATGTTAATTTTTGGGGCTCAAATTGGGAAGCAAAGGGTGATGAGTTGGAGAGCTTGTACACCCCTAGTTCAACTCTCATCCTTGTTAAAAATGCATGTGTTGGGTACATCAATGGAGCAGTTCTGAACATAGCCACATGGACTCTTCTATATATAAATCCTGACATACCAGAAGCATAGCCCTTGATCCAACGAAGACATATTGATCCACCTACTGTTGAGCCCCCTCAGACAGTTCCTTGAAAGGTTGCTTTGGGAAATGGGAAAGTCACTATTGCATATATCTTGGATCACTACCTTGGCTTGCCAGAAAATTTGCAAGCTACTCTCAAGGAAATAGTAAATATATAAAAACAAATGCATTCTATTACGCTGCATGTCCGTTGTAGGTGAGTGGTAGGAAATGCAAGAAAAAGTGTGAACAAACCAAGAAAAATACATGGTTTAGCCATAAATTATAGACAACAATAGTTGACTATGGCTTTCCATATTTATTGCAGCTAAAGATGGAAGACCACACATACGAGCTTTAGGCAACTACTTTTGACGAGGCTACCACAAGCCTATTGTAAATGTCACCAAAACAACTTTACATGTTACAATATGAGTCTATCACTCCAATGACTGTTGAGTCTCTTATTGATTTTTTCACCTACACCTCTTTTTTTTTCACTATTCTAATTAAAACTCAGACTTCTAATTCAAAAACAAGACTCAAAAAAACAATAGTGAAAGTTGCAAGGGTTAACTTTGAAGCTTAGTCCAAGCTGTTATTGTCAAATTTGTCTGATATTTTCCCTACTATGGAAGAGTCTCCAAAGATAGTTGTTGTACTACCTTAAACACCAAAACAATCACGCCTAATTGTGACTTTGCATATTTCTTATAGTTCATGTTAATTGGACATTTACTTCATTTTCTTCCCTCACACTACTTGTCAAATAAAAAAGACCTTCCCTTTCGAGTGCTATTGCTTTGTTGTTGGTTTGATTGGTTATATATTAATACAATGAAGTATAACTTATAATATTTAAGAAAAAAAAGATAAAATTGTTTTATTTTCTATTATTCATGTTGCTTATAATTATGTTCCATTTTAAGTGTATATTTCTGATTTAATTTTATGTTGTTTATTTATATAGATTTTTTTTCCTTCTTAAGAGATGTATCAGTATCTACAGCTGTTCATATATCTACTTTTGGACATAGTTGTATGCATGTGTACATTTACGTATGCATATTTTATGTTTTTTATTTATATACAGTTGTTGTCCTTTTTAAGAGATCTATCAACATCTATAGCTATTCATATATCTACTTGTGGACATGGTTGTATGCATGCGTACATTTATGTATGTATATAGATAAATATACATGCATGCAATTAAAATTTCCCAGTGCATACAAATCTTTGGTATAAATGTGCGTAGATATATGTGTGTGTAATGGATATCTATGCATATATGCATGCACAATTCAAGATTTACAAGTATTTGTGAGTTGTTTTAAAGAGAATATTGTTCTCATCTTGTTTTTAATGTTCTCAGTGGGTAGAATATCTTGACAAAGTTCTATGTAGATATATGTGTCTATGATGTATTTGTCTATGTAAGTATCTGTGTTTGGGTATCCATCTAATGCTTCCTGAATGTTCTTGATACTACTTTGTGATCCTTAATGATAGTTCCATGATAGATATGGATGTGATATGGTTGTTGGCTATAATTTTTCTTACATATGCTCTGCAGCTCAACCCACAACCTAGCACTAAACAATGCCTTATTGAAAATATCGTAAACTATTCAATTACTTTGGTGAGTTTTAAATGCAAAGTATTATTCCAACCATTTCCAATATATGTAGCACATATATGAGGCAATGTTCCCATGACAAGCTATACAAAGTGATGCTTATTTCCTTTGTGTAAGTAATATATAGATATATATGCATTTAAACTTATCTATATCTCTTTCACATGTATTGACAACTTTGGGTGTGCATATGTATATATGCCATTTGTAAAAACAATCGTCACCATGGTGGCACTAAATTTTCATAACAGCTAAAGCTATAGACAACAACCAAATTTTTTTTATGGAAAGTAACATAAACTATTCAATTCCTTTGGTAACTTTAGAACTCTAAATATTATTGTGCCCATTGCTAGTCTATGGAACATATATATGAAATAATGTTGTTGTTGGTCTATTTTTATTCCTATGCAATGATCAACCCAATATGGAAATGATAGATGGAATAGACTTTATTGATTTGCAACATTTTCCTCTATATGGAAGATTTTACCTAATAGGCTATATGTGTGAAATTTGGATGGAATTTTTGTCAGCCTTACCGGTTTTAAAACTACTCAACAACAATAACTAATGCAGATATATTTGCATATTGTCTCGGGGAACAAAAAAAATTTCTGGGAAATTTTTAATAAGGAATTTTTTGGTGTCATTTTGTTACTATACCTGCTATGAGAGTCGTGAGTGATGAGGGTAAGTTTCTATGAGGGTGCAAGCTTGATTAAGCTTTGTGTAGCTTCTGCGAAGGTGGGCGGGGGTTATCTTGTGTTTTTTCCATGGGTGGAATTTTTGTGATGGTTGTTGGAGCTTATTTTGTGTTTTTAGCATAGGGTGATGGTTGCAAAAGCATTATTTTGCAATCGGTGATGGTTATTTTGTGTTTTCTTTTATCTCTATACATAAACTTTTACATGTAAATTTATTCCTACTTCCTATCATGTGGCCTTCTATCTATTTTTTGAGAGTTTCCATCAGATGTAACAAAAGAATGGGTACCTATGTTTCAATTGATAGTTGCAATTTTTCTTGGGGAGATTGACATCTTGCATTTATTGAAATTACTTTCCTCAACTTAAACATGTGGTACCTATTCTTCTATAAAGTAATTGCTTAGAACCATGAAAGCTGCATGGAAAACATACAATAATTAATCATAGGATACAAATCCAAAAATGTGTGTCTTAGCTTCTATGGAGTTATTTAGATGTTACTTTGTGTCGTTTGCATGAGGTGATGGTTGCAAAAACTCTACAAAAGTTTTGGTTGTGATAATTCTTTGCCCATTTCTTCCATACATGAATCTTGTATATAACACTTGAAAATAAAATTTATCATTCCATGAGTGTCCCATAAAGTAGACATAGGGATTAGTATGTATTAATGGTATTTTCATCTCCTATGACATGCATACATACCTTTGCATAGCGCATATACATTTTCCACCATTGTGAACAATCACAACATCAATATTCCTTCATGTGTTTGAAGACAACTTATGGGTATACATATATGTAGATATAATATATATATATATATATATGTCTAAAGTTAGATGCAAACATAGGAGTATATTTTTTTTAGCATTTGCAGGAGCCTCAAAAAGCAATTATTTGAATGATAGATTGTATATGAAGTCTAATGTGGAACATTGATTTTGGCATTCATCAGAGTAGTGGCCACCTAATATTAGAGAGCAGGCCTCATTTTTCTCTCTTCCATTTTATATTTTCTATGTGTGCAACTAAATTCCTCACTTGAACTCAGGTTTTTGTGATTATGTGTAGGTTCACCTTTCTATTTTCTATATACTGCATGATACATACCAATAGTTAGAGTGCACTATAAATCAAACAAGCTTATCATCTCCAAAAATATTGTTCATTGGCATCATCATCAAAATTTTCTCTTCATTATGGTAAGTGAATTGCTTCTCCTTTCCTCTTCATCTCTAGGCATATAGAATATGCACCATCTCTAAATTCACTTCCTTATGATTTTTTATATGTGACTTGTAATTGTGGTATTACATTTATTTTTCTTATAAATTATAGAGCCATTTAAAATTTGTAATTTACATATTGCTTACCAATAAAACATGTTTGAGACACCAAAGCTCACATTTCCCTTCTATGTAGGTATATTCCACTGAGACCATTTTAGATTGGAACTACAATGTATTCATATACAGGATGTACAAATCTCCAAAATCCTAAATAGCTTTGTGATTCCACATTTGCATGGTGTATGGCCTTCACCCACATTCCATCTATATACAATGTAAGCCTATATATCTTTTTTTTCATTTCTTATTTCACAACTTCATGTCAGTTTATTAAAAATGTATAACATTGATTTCCACTAAGCAAATATTCTCAGGTGCCAAAGAATTGCCTTCACCATTGATCAAAGTGGTGGAAAATTAATGTTGTTGCTCAGGGGTTTGGTGAGAGCCCATGATGCTCCATGACCCAATATGGTAGGGTGGAGAGAAGGCCTCCTTTTCTGTGTCTAGACTCCAATCCATTCTACACACAAGGTATGCCTAGATTTTATTTATTGTTTCCTACTACAACTGCATTGCATCTTATTTGTAATTAATTGTATAATTCTTTATATTTTCTTATTTATTTATTTTCTACCAATGGTATGTGTTTATTACACTAAAATTTAGATAATCCTTCCATGCTTGCAGCTAGACACAACCCAAAAAATCATCCTTCATGGGCCTTTTCATCCAATTAGATCTTGTATTAAGTCAGTATTGGCTGAAACATTGCTTTCGCCATTGATCATAGTGGTGGAAAATTTATTTTCTTGCTCACGGGTTTGGTGAGAGTGCATGACACTCCATGATCCAGTATGGTGGGATGGAAATTGGGCCTTGTTTTGTTGTATACATATTGCATTCTACCACGTGCACCATGTATGGATAAATTATAATTAGTTCATTCATCCCATTACAAGTACAAAGTAAAGTATGTTTTACAAAATATATAACTTTGATACCTCCTAATTTACATATTTTCTATGAATTAGACATGATCACTACACTAAAATTCACACTTTGTATACACATAAGTTGTATATTGTCTTGCCTTTGCAAAAAAGGTTTTGCATAGGACTATAGCTTTGAGTTCTAGCTTTTTGTGGCGATGGTTGTAATAGAATGAAATAGTTAAGGTTATGTAGTTCATTCTGTTTTGCATAATCACCACACTAATCTTCACTCTTTTTTGTTATTCTCACAGACCATACTCTAGCCATAATTTGAAATTTGATGAACTAATGTGTTGCAAACAATCTTTTAGAACAATGATAGTGACTACAAAATTAATAACAATGGTCAAATGGACAATTAGATCCTAATGTACTCTATATTGATTGTAAGAAGCAATGTTCATTTCAACATTGATTAGAGTGGTGAGCAATGTATATTCTTGCTTGGGGGTGTTGGTGTTTTCCAATGCACCTTAGGAATCTCTAAGGGATAGCCAACTCCTATGTTGAAGACCTTTGAAATGATTGGCCAACTAACAAGATTTAGTCAAAGACTGAGATCTTTTGCACTTTAGGCTCTATGGGACCAATGAGGGTGTTCCTATTTGTGTTCATTTTGAATTACACTTTATAGAACACATCACTTTCATAGATCAGTTTGAATGAAGCATAATTATGCAACAATTACTATGAAATTGGCTTATTTCTAAGTAACCTGCTACCCATTAATCAAAACAACATTCCTCATAATAATTACCACATACATGCTTTAAGATTAATGAATTTTAAAGGGAATTTAAATCCTAACTTTGAGTTGGTCATTGGACAACAATTTGATTCACCCTTTAGGTGAATCTTCAAAGAATAGACCAATGCCTTGCTACATTGGGAATTGGAGTCACATACACAAGAACCAATAACACAAAAATGACTTTAAAATTTGATGTAATGGAATACTCTCACAATAAACTTGCATCATGGAGCTCACTTTCTCTAATACATAACTTCTTATCAAATCCCTTGCAAATACTTGTAAATTTATGACCCCATTTAAGTATTTAATTGAGTGCTTGAATCAAAGTAGAGATAGAGACATACATTCAAATAGATGTTTGAAGAAGAATGAAAGCATCATTAACATTTCATTCAAAATTTACACAGATTCACATAACGAGATAAAATATATTAGAATTATACATTTACTTATATTTATCAGTCATATCAATAAAACAATTTAAGACAATTGCATATGTTCTTCCAAAAGCTCAAAAAAAGATATTTGTTCTATTCATTCTTTTCTATTCCTAGCATTCTACCCATATGCACCTGACTCAAAACCTAACAATAATTTTCATCCTTTGAGCATAAGGTATCAACAGTTTTAGTATCACAAGCTTGCTCAACAACAAACAATTCTGGTTTAGAAGCATAATCTGATTTCTCATTTAAATCAACATCAACATCCATGGGAAAGGACTGATTCCTAGGCTTGTTCAAGTCAGCAAACAAAGAATTTTCTAAATCTACATTACAATCTTCAAAACTTGGCTCATTGGATGTACAATCCTCATGGTCATTTGTTGCTTCAAACTCATCAAAACAAATTTTTGAGTTTGCATTAGCATGCATGTTGTCATACTCATCATACAATGCATCAATACATTCAAATGGCTACTTGTCTTCATCCACATTATCATCATTATGATCAGTTGGTTCATCATTGGAAGGAGAACCATAAATACATGCATTGAATACCTTGCAAATTGAAGATCATTACTGTTAAAGTCACTAGGGGATGCACACAACACTTGAGAGTCATCCACATGTGCACAATTTTGATATTGAGTGGTCAATAGATATGAAATTTGTTCACTACTCAATAGACCATTGCCCTAATCCATTCTTTCAACCACTTCCTCTTCTTGACCCTCACAATAACTATGTGCATTATCAAATTGCAAAGTAGGTTATATCAAGGTGTCATCATCATCAAAGTTTGATAACTCAATGCGCTGATCATAGATGGGATTTCCCCAATCATAGGAGATTGAATTGCTGACAACATTGTCACATGCATGGTTACAACCCATCATAGAGGATAGGTTGTCTACTTGTTCACTCTTACTAACTTATAGGTTGTCATAACAACAATCCACATCATTTTGTATCTCAACATTAGACTAGGTGTCTTCAATGATCTTGTCATTTACATTCTCTTGAGGGTAGACACAAGCATTTTCTTTATCAAACTGAAAACCATTAGTGATTTCTTCATTGCAGCTGCTTTTAGTTGATCTTTCAAACTGAAATTCATCACATACTTTATCACTTGTAGCTGACAAACTGACATTCTCATGAGCATTCCCTGAATCAGCAAATTCCTTTGTCTCATCATGGAGACTTGCATCAAAGCTATACTCAACACATGCAGGATTGACATGATCAATTGTAGCACAACATTGTTGATTGCATATCTCTTCTTCAAAGAGTAAATCCAACTCATATTCTTCATCATGTTCCTGGCTCAGAAGACTCAGAATCCCATTGTTCTTTGGAACATCACACCGATGGCTTGAAGGGAAAGTCTTATGAGGACAATGTAAACTAAGATGATCATTCAAAAACTGATCTATATCATGGAAGACTTCAATTGTTGCAGAAGATGTGCTCTCTATTTTTTCATTTGTGGAAGAGATAGAAGAAATTTCAAATGTTTCATTCACCTCATCATATCTTTCATTACTATGGCTGAAACTTTTAGTAGGGTACACTTCCTTCGTTGGTTGTTCAAAGAGAACTTCCTCATCTCCCGATGATGCTTCCTTCTTGTCATCTACCTTCTCAAGTCTACATTTATTTCAAGACCTTTGATCATTTCCATTTACATAACTTTTGATTTCATCAGCATGTTTATCCATAAGTGATGACAACAAGCTTTGTACATATTCATTCCTTTGTTTCTCCAAACCATCTAAGATTGTCTAAGCCATCTACATACTCAGTATTTCAAATTTTTTTAACAATGCACTAGATCCTTCCTCATAGGTTTCAAAATACATATGGATAAAATCTGGGGAACCAGGTTTGAAAATTTTTGGGACTAATGAAAGAGCAGCAACAAATATATGATTGAAATCAATGCTTGACTCTTCATCTTCCTTTTTAATATGCTTTAACCTCATTACGAGGTCAGAAGGTTTAATTGAAAATTCTTTTCTATAAGCATTCGCTAATTCATCTCAGCAAGGAAATGACTTCTCAGGAAAAATTAGGTACCAATCCCAGCTCTTGCTTCAAGGGATCTGACAAATAATCTCATCCACATATCCTGATATCTGAATGAATGTTCTCCATGAAGCTAGAAAAACTTTTGACATGTGCCTCTCCTTCACAAACATTGTATCCATGAAATCTAGGAATCTCCTTATAGACTTGGGCTGACATACTTTGAGTTTTGTAATCAACCCATGACAAATCTAATTGAGCATACAATGGGTCAAAGGAATTGATAAAAGGTGCATTAACTTGACAAGTAGATACAACATTATTGTCTCTTAACTAGGCTTGTTGAAACATCCAGTTCCTTTAATCCATCTCTTTAAGTTCCCTTTCAAATAAAACTTTCCATTCTAGCCTTATTTTAGGCTTGTGAACTCTTGGATTCTTGCACTTTGGGGTCTCAAATGTGTGAAGATTATCAGACTTCTGACACTTCTTGACAAGCTATCTCAAAGTGTCTACAGGTATGGCTATTTTATGATCCATGGATATTCTTACAAATTAGGATTCAACTAATTGTGCATAAGCATAACCATGACCAAATGGTGGAAAACTATGAAAATTACTAATATAATGACAACTGGGCCTGAATCATAAGACAATACAAATGGATGGAAATCCCTAGAATATACAAATGCGTTCTAACCATCCATAATAGCAAATATTTAAGTGCTAGACCAAAATATTTCAATGGAACTACAATTTCATTTAAAATAACATACCCAAAAATTTATGGGAGTCTACAAACTTAAATTTACTATCCTTTCCCTTTGTTAGTGCTAAACCACTCAAGAGGGAAGCAAAATTTTCTCCTAAAATGTTCAAATATGGTTTTCATACAAGAGTTTCTTCAAAACAAAGAGTGAAGAATACCTAGAAACATTGTAGCTGCTACAAATTGTTTTGGAAATATTTTAGATTTGGAACTTTTTTCACCTCTTCAGTGGGTTCTTCTAACAGATTCACCACCTCTCTTTGTAGAGGACTGAACTTCAAGTTCAGTATGAAGGTATTTCACATGTAAATTTATTTCTAAGTTCCTTCCACCAGTAGAGCACCACATATCATGAAACTTTCTGGTTCTGCAACAAATTCTTTCTCCTAGTTTGAAATTCTTTAGTATTTGAACTAAATTCAGAATGACAAACAATAATATGACTCTATAACTAAGCAATTTGCACTTGGAGATTCAAAGCTATCCCCAAAAGAGTCACCATCTCTCTTGGTGTTTCAAATCGATTAGCTCAATAAATCCTATAGACTAGCCACTTTCTAATGATCAGACTCAATGGTGGATTTGTCCAACTGATGAGGTTCAGTCAAAGACTAAAATCTCCTACACTTCTGGCTCTACAGGACCAAGGTGGGTCATCCTATACAATGTCTAAAACTTAATTCAACCATACACAAACATTTCTTTTTATAATAGATAATTACCTATACAGATACACCAAGAAAGTATTGACAACTTCAAATCTAGCTAAATTTTGAGTATATCAACACTTAATCAACAATTGGGAAACAAAACACTAAACTTCAACCAAATAGCAGGTATTTAAGATGATTTTGAATTTAGATTTATTTCTAAGATGCATAAAGCTAAATGACAAATCAGTGCTTAATTTTGGGCCATGGAGTCAAACATATAAACATAATTCATCAGTAAACAAACTTCAACCAATGGATTCACAATTTTTAATGTATTGCATTAACATATCCTCTCCTATTATTAATCAAATTCTCCTTATCAGATCCAACCTGCACTCTTCAATCACAATTATCTACCCAAAGCATTTTAACAATTTCATTGAAACATAACAATGAATAGACAACACAATCTCATGAAATTTGATATGAAAAACTTGAAGATACTTTGTACTATTGAATTCATATGATCTAAGGGGTGATCCCACAATAGTGATTTACAAGTTTTGGCCAAACTAGAATTGAAATTATTATTTTTAACTAAATTTTCACATTCGGGCACCTACAGTGGCTAGACCATGAGGAATTTGAAGATGATGCAAACTAGAGTCTCATGACATTTTTTCTATAGATTCTAAAAATATTTTTTTCAATTTTTTTGGAATTAGATTGCACTTCTTTTTCCATCTCCCATGAAACCTTGTTTTTTTAAAACAATATTTTTAAAAAGTGACACACACTGTATAAGACATAAATTTTTCTCCATGAAGAATAAATTCTAATTCTTTAAAATTTAGATTTGTAACTACGATATATAGTGCTTCCACTTAGTTAGATAGTTTTTTATTGAATATTTTTTCTTTAGTCAAGTTTTAAAGTCAAACCAATTACAATTCAGACATAGTGCAACCGTATAATGTGTAACCTTTTTTGTATATATTGAAATTCCTTTTTTTTTTGTTGGACCAAGAACTTCAATATCTAGTGCACTCATATTTTTCAATTTTTTTGGATAATCTACTATTTTTCCACATGTGCAGAACAAAGACCTTCATTTTCGATGAAAACCCTATGTTTAATAAAACTAAAAAAATATACATAATAAAACCAAAACATATTAAAATTATATTTGTTGGATAGCTCATTCCAAGGGCTACCCGATTCCAGTTTGGTTTGTGAAGATTCGTCCATTTTCATCCTCAAACCAAGCTTTGAAGCATGAAAATTTAGGTTTTTTTTTTCTGAACAAGGTCAAAAATCAGGAAAAAAGGGGTTCACTAGAACCAGGGGGGTTTCTAGCAAACCCCTAGGGGTTTGAGTGAACTAGTGTTCATTGGAACCATGGTTCATTTGAACACCCTTCCCAAAAAGGTTTTTTCATTTGTTTTTTGTTTGTGCATGCATTAGATGGGTTCGCTCGAACCCTGGTCCGTGTGAACCCTTTTTTGGTTCATTCAAACCCCCAAAATGAATTTTTTTTTCATGGGGTCATTTTTAACAAGTTTTCCTTCCTCATTCAAAGTGTAAACCACTTTTTTGGGTTTACCCTAAGATGTACAAATTTGGAGAGAATTTGATGATATTCATGACTTTCATGATTTATTTGCACAAACGGGCTGATATTCACTCATGAAATCATAATTTATAGCTTACATACTTATCTAATGACTCAAATTCAGCATATATCTATCTACCTAGCCCCATACAACAATTCAAAACCTTAGAAAAATGAGAAGAGAAGAGAAGAAATAGAAGAATAGAAAGCTCCAGAAGAAGATCTGAAAATGCCATCTGGCAGCTCCATTCCCATTGATCAACAAAATTGTAAAGCATCTCTCATCTCTCATCAACAACAAACTTTTCCTCCAATTCTGCCTTTGCAATTTGTTGTTCAGTAATCTGAAAAATTTTCCATGTGAAGAATTTCCATCCACCCAATACCTATGAAATAACTTTACGCGTGAAAATCCTATTTCATATTTCTGCTCTTTATTTTTCCTTTTATTTGCTGCATTAAAATTATTCTCATTTATGTGCCCAACACATAGTCTCTATTTATAAAGTGATTAAATTAACTTTACCCATAATAAACATTTAATTCCTCTAAATAAAATAATTTTTTAGCCAAGGCCTTTATTTTGCTGTAGATTCAAGCTTTCATCCTCAGGAAAAATATTTCACCAGTGGCGTTTAAAATATTTTCCTTTTCACTTTATTTCACCCGTGCAACCTCCATTTATCTCACATTTAAAATTGTGCCTTGATTTATTTTATATTTCACCTTTGACATATTTTATCTTTTCTTTTAAGAGAGCCCATTTAACTTTGTCTTTTGCAAAACATTTGATTTAAATGTTCTCATAATTAAAATATGATGGCCCATTGAACATTTTATTGGGCCCTTTAACCTTGGTAAAAACCTTCACCCTTTAGCGGGCCCACCCAAGGCGTCTCCACATAAACATTTTAATTTTGTTATTAACAATATTTCCTTATTTTAATTCTCATTGGGCTAGTTAGACTATACCCGTGCATTTTAGTATTTCTCAGGCCCACTGCCACACAACTCCTTCTTGTTAATCTCGTGGGAATTAACAAGCTCACATCTTGAATGCACGATATGGTAGGGAACAACCTAGATGTGGTTACATCTAACATTCATTTTCAACCATTGATTTCCTCCTTAGTCTCTGCTTTGTGCCCTAACTTCCATCTATCAGCCTGTTCTCACTTCTACAAATGCACGATGCCATTTATTTTTTGTTCATGGCAATAACTCTAGACCGCAATGCTTTGATGGGGGTGTGTACCTTGCTTTATAAACACTTTATCAAGCTCTCTTCAACCAATTCAGTGGTTGTACCATCTAATGCCACCAACACCCTCTACCATCACAAAAGGATGCCCTTGTTTCTCATTTCACTCTGTTTGAGCCAACCCTAATAAAACTTGGGTGTCAATACCAAATAAAACCTGAAACAATTTCAAAGCCCTTTGCTACATGACATCCTTTACTTGGAAGTTTCTAAAGCTTATAAATAGACACATTGCTACATATTCTACATTTATGGCATTCCATGCCAAATTCATTTGCTTGGTGTTTCTAAAGACTTTTCCACATTCCATTCTATATGTTCTACATTGGTTGCATTAATCTTTGCACCAAAGCTCCCTTTTGTTGCGCTCTATCCACTAGACCGATCCTCTTTACAAAATCAAGAGAACATCCCTTGCAATGTGCTGGTCACACCCTTTATATGTGTGAGTTTTCATAGGAGTAGGCATTACAAATTACAAATGCATTGTCATTAAAGTTTCTAATACTTCTCAATAATATACCAATTACATTAATTTAAAAGTTTACCAAAGCCTTTTCAACAAATCCATTTTGCACATGTTCTACAATGGCGTCTTTTTAGCAGCATTTATTTGAAACTTCTTGAAGCATTTTCATGAAATACATTGTATGTTGTTGCATGGCTACCTTTGTTCTATTTGCATATACATCTGGGTGCCATCCTTTCTCATTGATCTAGTGTGGCTGCTTCCTCTAGTTCGAGCCATCTCATTGCTTAAAATTTTTAGAGGCTTTTTCAACAAATCATTTTGGGAATACCTTGCAACCGTGGCATCCCATAGTCTTTCACATACCAGTTGCATTTGGTTAACTTCCTCAAGTTCTGAGAATGTTGGGAAAAGTGTATTTATCAAGCTTATTGCATGTGTCTTGCAATCTATTAAACAAGATGATCACTTGTTCATGAAGCCCATGTCATTGCACTTAATATCTCTCCAACAAATTTCTATATATCATCAGATGAAGAAGCCATGAGATGAGTCATTGTTTCTATTCCTCCATTTCTAGCTAATACTCAGTAGAAGAGTTTCCTCATCAAATTTGTAGATTATTGACATCTTGCACACCAATGTCATCTTCATGCAAGATAAAACTCCTCAATTCCTTCTCACACATGATATTGACTAGTAGCACAACAATCAACATAATCTATTATGAGTATGCTTGAATGAGATCATGATCATTATTAACATAGCCCTCAACAATGGCAAAAAAAATGATCAAGATAACATGATTCCACCTTGTTAAGGTATTTTTAGTAAGTAATAACTCCATACATTTGCATTGATTTGGGTACGTGGTGTATTCGAATCTTCATAAATGTGAGTTTTAGGAATACATGACCTAGGTATTTGGCAATATTTTTCTCATCTTCATGAGAAATAATCTTAGTTTGAAACATGTTTCCCTTAGTTGCAAATGTTGCATCATTGTTTCAATCATATATATATATATATATATATATATATATATAACCCTGAGAGAATTATAATCAACAACATGAAGGTTACCACTTTTATCATTATGAATATGAGCATATGGTGGGCCGCCTCGTGGGCCCGACTATTTTTTTTTTTAAACAAATTTCATGCTCAAATTGACTTGATGCGGCTTCTGAATGAATTAGGTGTGAAGATTTTAAATGGGTTTTCATCAGAACTTGCTTTTAGGCACTTTTAAACAATGGTCAAAACTAGCCAGCTGGGCTCTAGAATCGACCTGGGAAACTAGTCAAACGACCTACTGGAGCCATGAAAACTTGTAGACATGTAGAAATTCATCTCATGAATGGAGTGAAAAAGATGACTCCGTAAAATAAGCCACAAGGTGAAAGTTATTCACTATCAAAGTTGTTTACTCAGTTTTTTTGCAACAACTTGTTTAGAACCAATTAAAACTAAGAAAATCACCTGATTGAAAAAATATCAAATGAACCCCTGGCGAGCTGCCACTGGACACAGTGGATCATTTTGGTATAGTGAGCATGTGTGCAAGAGGAATTTCTCGAATAATTACCCATCAAAAGATAATCAGGGTCAAAGTTGACCTCTCAAAAAGGTTTTTGAAAATGCAAGTGCAAAATAGCAGAAATTGCATTTGGTTTTGATCTGTTAAAAATAGAAAATCTCATCATAAAGCTCTAAAAAATGACATGGGAGTTCATGAACACATGAAGAATGGAGAGAAATAGTCGTTTTGACTTTATAGTCATCCGGTGGGTATGTGCAGGATCATGGTGAGCCAAAAAGTGCTAATATGATGGGTATGTGGCTGATGATTTTTTCTAACCCAAAATTGATGAAATAAAAATAGTTTTTAGAGTATATTCTTAGCTTTCCACCAATATAAATCATGCTTTACTTTGAATTTAATAAGTAATTATTATTCATTTTCTATTGAATTACAACTAAAGTCTTGATTGATAGGCTGATTGAAAAACATCTATAGCTTTCAAATGGTATCACATTTTTTGAATCCAAAACATGTGTCACATTCTATGCTCTGTATACTATAGGATTAAAAAATAAAAATTGAATTTCATGAAGTTTTGACCAAGTTAAGGTGGTTAGACATACGAGTTTTTATATTTTTTAAAATTTGTAATAAAAATTTATAATTAATTATTTACTTGAAAAAAAATTACAAAAAAATATGTGTCACATCAAGACATGAGTCCTCTACTTATATCTAAAATCTTATAAAAAAATATTATCATTTTATTGTGGTTAGGGTAGTTAGATAGACACCTACTTCTTATTTTTTCCCTGAAATTTAAGTACTATTGCATTGAAATTTCAAATTTTCAGCAAATAGATTTTTTATTTTTTTTAACAAACCTTGTAGTTTAGAAACTACATTCAATTTGATACAGATTATATTCTTACATATTTTTGAAATAATATAGATAACTTATTCAAATTTTTACGTCAAGTTGCCTAACGCTTATTTTTTTGAATTTTTTGCCACTTAAGGGCCTATTTTTTCCATGATGATCCTGCACATACCCCAGTTGAAAAATCCAAGCTCAAACAGGAGGCTGCTTTGCACAACTGAAAGTTTGCAAACAAAAAAAGGTGTCAAAACCCTCTAGCTCCACTTTTCAAAACTCTATCAAAATTGATCATGAGAAGCTAAAAATTGACATGTTTTCTCACATAAGACACATGAGTGAGTTTGCAAATGGGTTTTGCACAAAAATGAACAGGCTTCAAATTACGACCCTTGAAAGTGGGTCACTTAAGTAGATTTCTCAAGTGCACTTCTAAGAGTGTAGAGGAAAAAAATTGAAATGAGCACTTCAAATTTACAAAATTTGAGAGTTCCATTAGGTGGTTTGGTGAGAGTCGATGAGGCTCCATGACCCAATATGGTAGGGTGGAGAGGAGGCCTCATTTTGTTGAGTTTTATTTTATACTTTTTATGTACAAATATCTATGTTTCTGACGTAAGATTCAAAGAAAATTCATATGTTTTAGGTTATGGTTGCAATAGAATAAAATATTTAATCTTATACACTTTATGTTAGATTCAATTGGGCATTGTTGATTATTTTTCTCTTGCTTAAGCTATACTGCTCCATTCTCGAGAACGTGATGTTGAAAAGGCTATATTGTTTCAATTTTCAATAAGGTTTTTTTGAGTTGTTGTCAATTCCCTCTGGGTCTTTGTTTATGCCTTGAATTTTGTGGCTATGATTCCAATGGAATATAATTTTTGGTGTTATGTAGATTTTTTCAATTGTTATTGTCTAGCTCGGGCTACATTGTCTCATTTTTTATAATCTTTTGTTCAAAAGGCTATATTGTTTGAATTTTCCATAGGATGTTGAAAAAATATTATATTGTTTGTATTAGGTATTGTTGATTATTGTTCTCTATCTTAGGCTATATTGTATCATTTTCGATGAGGTGTTGTTGAAAAAGTTGTATTGTTTCAATTTTCTACAAGGTTTTGTTCAGAAAGGAGTATATTTTTTGATGGGTTTGTCACTATTAATTCTGTAGAGCGTGTTGTTGAGAAGGCTATATTGTTTCTATTTGTAATAAGCTTTTGTTGAGAAATGAGTATTTTTTATTATCGTTGTGTTATCTAGAAACTGTTTTGCATGGGTTTAGTGGCTATGGTTTTAAATTTTTCATATAATGTTTAGAGAGATATTCCGATCACATGTAAAGTCAATCTCACTAACAAAAATTTAAAAAAGTAGCTCACAATCAATATCAACATAAACGAATGAATGCTATTATATTTTTCTTGTTTTTTTGTTATCCATGATTTTTCCAAATATATACTTATTGGACAATTGTATCTCCTACAAAAAATCAATGATATAATAACCTTTCAAATAATTTTATTATGTGTACCATTAGCATCCATACAAATCTATACATAGGGGTAATAAAATATAGTAGCAGAAAATCATTGTTCCAATTAAAACTTACAATATATACTACCATTTGCTACATTGACATTTCCATACACATTTTGTTGTATGTTATTTTGTATTCCAGCCATTTGTACTTTGCACTGCCTATTAGCCCATTGTTGCATGTCACTACATGCAACTGCTAGTTTAAATGTTCAAGATTTATTAAAATGCACTTGAACTAAATATGTAAATTTTCTTTGAGCAAGACAAATAAAATCATAGGAGATTCTATTGTTTAAAACATGCTAAGTTTTGACATTTTTCTCCTAAAGCTAAATATGTAAGTTTTTTTAAGCAAGAAAAAGAAAATTATAGGAGACTTTAATGTCTAAAACATACTAAATTTTTTCCTCTCTTAAAGATAATCATTAAGGTCAATCAAAGCTGAAAGTATAAAATTTTGTAATACTTAAAAATGTTGCTACTGTTATCACCAGAAGTTACACCCTTGTTGAACTTGATGTTCAATGCCTCAGTGTAACATGGGAAGACCTCCAAAGCTATGGGTCACTTGTAGATAGAGGTCGACCTCTGAAGAAGGCCAACTTCCTTTGGTGTCACCTAAACTATCAATATGGGAAGGAAAAGAGAGAAGGAATGCATAAAATAAAGCTAAATTCTAAGGTGATGCACTAAAATGACAGGAACGATGAGATACTCAATTTACGCTTGAATATTGATGATGAACATAAGATTACACATCAAATTATGTAAGCCTTGCACTAATGTTTCACAAACAAGTTCAATTCACACACCTTTTCCAGAGAGGAAAGAAATATTTTCACATATCATAATCTATGTGTGACTAAATGAACACAATTTGTAATTTGTATAATGATATTTTTGCAAAGGAAGGCATGAAACACAAGATAAAGTTATGAAGGAATGAAAGAAATTCACAAAAACAACTTGATCATGAACCTGAAATGCACAACACGTTGCAAGAACAAGATGGAAATTTGAATATCAACAGTGATCAAGGTAAACTTTATATAACATGCTCCAAACGAGTTACAAAATTTTGCTAATCTAAGAGAGGACTGTAGAAGTCACAGACTTCAAAAAAGCATTCCCCGAACTCCTTTACAAGAAGGAAAAAAAAAACCTTATATACAAGAGTGAGGTCGGCCCCTCAGGGCTTACAAAAATATCTCTCCTCGGGATAAATCTCCCTCTGAACTTTTGATAAAATTTAATGCTGCACCTTGCGTGTCCTGTTGCCTATGTTGGTGAAGAAACATCCTGGAGAACGCTTAGATCTTTTGCAGCTACCGCATTCATTTCTGAGCCTCGTGTCCATCTTTGAATCTTCTGCCAAAGAGCTACATTGAATGTCCCCGAGTTCAGAATAGATACACATTGATTTTCATTAATTTTATCTTCTTCCTCTTGGTCAGACTGCCATAGCTTGCTTTCATGTCTCTCTGATTGGTCGAGTAAACTCTATGCAGATTCCACTATGGCAAAGAGTTCTTTCAGTTAGAATTGTATCTCAGTGAAACACCGGAAGTGTCTCACCAATGTGATTATGTCTCTCTGTAGCTATCAAAAAGACATGGAAATATCGATGAGAGTCTTTATCAAGCTTCAAAACTCATATCGATGTTGCCTTTATGGTCACCAAGACAAACGCCATCGGGAGGACCCTTTACCATGTTCATTCTACTCTATTGGGGAGACATTCTACTAGTAAGCCGGGGTGTCATAGCGAAGCTTCTTCCTTTTCTCCATTGAAATTGCACTTTGCTGAGACATCCTCATTCACCGTAACAACATGGAAAACTCAAACCTCTTGGCGAACTCTATTTCCACTTCGGCGGGAGCTTCCTCGGTCGGTGAGACCTTTATCGATCTTCGTATCCTTTTCTGAGTCCATTTTGACATCTCCCTGAGCTCCTCTTTTCATTTTGGCAAGACACCCGTGGTCGGGGAGACATCTCCCCAAAAACATGACCATTCACTGAGCTCTCATCTTGTCGCCAAAACTTTGGTCTATCGGCCAGACCCTTTGTCAAGCATACTACAGTCACCCTGAACACACTACATCCTTTAGCGAGCTCCATATTCCTTCACCGAGACATTCGTGTATCGATGAGACCTCTTATCGAATTCACAAGATTATGTTGAAGCCACCCCACTTCGACGAGACCTTAGATAGTCACCAGAACCCCATGGTGAAAGCCCCAACTCCTGGCAAGCCCCATCATCTGTTGGAAAGAGTCTATTAGTGTCTCCCCGAATGCACTACACTTTTACCGAGCTCCGCATGTTGTCACCGAGACATCATCGAGTCAGAAAGACTCCGTAGCGAGGATCAAATGTTACACCAATACCTGCTTCTATCGTTGAGACCATACCACGTCGGCGAGACATCACATCGACGGTTGGGTGCTACACCGATGTAAAAGTCGGGGAGACCTCCTACAGGGTGAGACATCTTGATGAAGGCACTCACCCTATGGTGAGAACCTATCCTCCACCGAGTTGTTCACTTGTCGGCAAGACATTACCGAGTGGGGGAGACCTTTCTCTGACTTGGAATGCTATATCGAAGGCCTTCTTATTGGTGAGACTTCTTGGGTCGCTGAGACCTTATGTTGAATGTTTTATCTTTTGGTGGGTTCCTTTTGCTATTAGGGAGACATCTTCAATTCGGCATGACCTCATGCTGATGAAAAATATTCTTGGCAAAGTCTTTCATTGTCGGTGAGACTCCTGCCAAAGGAAAACATATCGAGGTCCCATTTTATCCTTCGGCAAGACCACCTCCATTCGCAGAGACCTCTTAGCGAGCCCCCTTGCTTTTTCTGAGCTCTTCATTTTGGGGAGAATTTTTATAATCACTGAGATATCTCAATGAGGTTCCTTAGTTGTATCGAGGGCCCTCATTCCTTTGTGTTGGGGAGACATCTTACTATTGGCCAAACCCTATTCTGAAGCTCACTTCCTTTTTCCAATGCCGGTTCAAGAATAATTGTTGGGGAGACATTTTGCCTTCGGTAAGATCTCTTAGCGAAGTCTGTTGACATACACCAAAGGTATCCCTTCAGTGAGACCTCCCACAAATCGGCGTGACATTCTGGTGAAAGCACCATCCTATGCTGAGAACATTTCATCTTGGTGTGACTCTACGCCCATCAGTAGGACTTCATGGTGGGACCATCCTGCTCTCAGCGATGAGTTTACTTTCTGGTCAGTGAGACATCACGCAATCACTGAGACTTCATGTCGAACTCCTCCTATCTGCCTAAGCTCACTTCATTTCGTTGAGACCTATTGCATTCGGATAGACCTTTTGCCAAAGATGCCTCCCTTCGCTAAGACTTCATTCTTCTTTTTAGGGAGACATGACCATATCGGTAAGAAAATTTGTCGAGCATACTACCCTATGCCGAACGCTTCATCCTATCGGCAAGACAGTAGTTATCGGGGAGACTCCTACCGAACCTCATTACTATCACCAAGACCCTGTTGCTTTTGGTGAGACTTCACTCTGATGTCAGCCGCTTCGGCGAGACCTCTAACGGTCGCCAAGACATCACAGCGAATGTGAAACCTTCTCCCCGATGGCAGCCCTTTGCATAACTGTCAGTGTGACTTCCTTCCAGTGGAGAGATACATAAAAACACCTAGCAACCTGAATGTCCTGGTGACCGATGTATTCAAACACAAAGAACACACTGCCAGTCGAAAAGACAGTAGGAAGGTCCTACCGACTTTCCTCTATGATGAGTTTATGACAAATCTGACTGAGTGATACTCTCCAATAGACCTCCCTTGTGAAATATCCTAAGGTGCATGATCAAACTCTTGATCGAAATGTTCCATTTGTCCTTGAAGAACACCTGAAACATAGATTGACTTGCCCAATTGAGCCCGTAGGTGAAAATTGGGTAACAACTACAAAATAAATTTAAATTTAATTACAAGTTGAGTTTATTAAAGCATCGATCTATTAGAATAAAATTAAAAATGCAAACCTTTGTAACAATTACCTTTGAAATATACATAGAATAATAAATTATTTTGGACAAAAAAATAGAAGGGTGGAAATTATTCATTGGTCTTGAATGCATTGTTAAAATTGGTTAAATTTGATCATGCATGTTGTATTTATAATTTTTTTGTCCATAGCGAAGTACATTGAATATTCTTTATGAATAGTCTTAAAAATCAATTAAAAATTTTGATAGACACAAATTGTAAAATTTTATAATAGATTGTATTTTAATCTATATAATAAATGTTTATAATTGTGAATATTTTCTTATTTTAAAATTTGAAATTTAGAACCTTCATTTTAAATGCAATAACTATTACAACAATAAGTATGTGCAACAGTATATAATTTATTTTTATTGGTACACATGAATTGAAAAAATAAATAAAAAAGAAAATTTGTTCTCTTAACTATGGGTGATGAGTTGTAATGAAATATTTAACAATAACCATCATAAATTTTTTACTAAACTCTCATCTAATAATTAATATCAATCATCAAATTTAATTTGATTTGATGTAACTTGCATTTATTTTGATTATAAGTCTACAAATTTAATGAAGGATTTAAATTCCCTTTCAATCTCAATTCATCAAATATCTTATATTTATCTAAATAGCTTGTTTTATTTATTGAAGAGAAGGAAATCATGTTTCATTGAATACCAAGTATAATGCATCTGATAGGAAAAACACAAATTCTTAGCCTTAACTCATCCAATTATTCTAAATAATGATGGTTGACACTAAATATATTAATTTTAATATTTAAAATTAATTATGTAATAATCATATATTTGTTAATTTTTTATGTGAAATATAAAAAAATTATAATACAATTTCAAACAAAATATTTATCCTACAATTTTTACAATATCTACTCAAAATTACAAGTATTCCCATTGAACCCTGAGGGTATGATTTATAATTTTAACACTTTGACATCAACACACACATTAAGAATAGAAGAGAATTAGAAAAACCATGATCCTAGCACTACGTCTACTATATAATTTGATCAACTCACTAAATATGAAAACTAACAAGATGGAAATGGGAAGGAATAGTCTACTAGCATATGTGATCTGTGCTCTTACTGTACTAAGTATAATTTGCAACCATGATGGGTTATTTACTGGTAGGGGAGTTTCTCTTTCCTTTGGCACCTCACTTATTAAAAATAAGACAATAATCTCAAAGAATGACACGTTTGAATTGTCAAGATATATGCCATTTTCATGACAAAAGTCATATAAACTTGAAAGCCTCTAGTTTTGATAGTCAGTAAGCTATGTAGTAGTAATAGTATCGTAGCATGATTTTCTCCATGAATCAATCTCCTATAATAGGATTTTAAAGTAGTATTCATATGTATAATACCATTGTATTTCACTCCACATCATCTCTTACCATTCATCATGACACTCCTTGAGGACTATCATCAAGCATTACTGAAGTCTACTTTTCTTCGTCAATACATAAAAGTCCAACTTGTAGGATCTCTATATCACTTCTATAATGAATCTCCCTCTTTGAAAATGTTATCATTTTGGAAATCTCCTTGGATGGTTATTTTATCTTTCAATATGTCCATTTTCTCTTTCAATTTGATGTAGTCTTGGCATCAAAATAGGATGATGTAAATATTTCAATGTAGCAATGATCATATATTCATTTGATATTATAATAACAATTTGCTTTCAAGCCAACCTAATCTCACGAGTTAATTTCAACATTGGAGAAGACTGAAATATTCTATTTTTCACCTACTATTATCAAATAACATAATGAGTTTTAAATTCTAAACAATTAGTGCTCATTTGAAATAATAATTTGAATCTTTAATATATTTCTATTTCCTTCAAAAGAGTTGTATGATTTAAAAATGGTGCCTCATTTTAATTCCACATGTGAAATTTATCACTTTAGAAAATTTGTTAAATTATTTGTAGTGTGTTTTTCACAAACTCCCTTCAAGTAATTTAGGCTACGATAGAAGGGTTCCTTAGGTTCTATTTTTATTTTTCATTTAAAGAACCATAGATCTTATACATATGCCATATTTAGGCCTTGAATCTCATTATATGATTGACATACCTCAAGAGAGAAAGAGTGAGAAAGGGGTAGATGGAGAGGTGGGGAGAGAAATCATGGGAGAGGGAGGGAGGGAGAGATAGCCAGAGAAAGGAATTGATGAAGACATGAAGATGAAGAGAGCTAGAGTTAGGCATAGATAGAGGAAGGTGGAGAGAAACTGAAAGAGATATAGAAAGGAAACTAAAGATATCTTGAGGAAGACATGAAGAGAGGAAGAATGCAGAGAGAGTTATGGGAGGGATAGAGGGAAAGAGAGTAGGAGAGAGAGATAGAGAGTCAGACATAGATTTAGAGAGAGATAAAGAGATTTAGGGAGAATGAAGAAGTGATGAAGATATGAAGAGAGCGAAAAAGTAGGAAGTGAGAAGAGATAGCAATGCATGTTATACTATCATATCCCTAATTCTAACTCTTGTAACCCTTGGGATCATGTTAACTATATATGTATGTATGTATGTATGTATGTATGTATGTACATACAAATATATATACATACATTCATACATATATAAAATCAGTTAAGGTGCTATATGTAACTTCAATTAGCATTATGATATTTCTATATAACTTCAAACACCAATATGATATAATTGAAACAACATTTTCATACATGTAAGATCACTATAGTTGAAGAACAAAAACCCCATACATCAAATTCAATTGAATGTAAATTAACAAGGCTATGTGTCAAATGAAACAAACATTACATGTTATACTATCATATCTGACAATTCTAACTCTTACAACCCTTGGGTGATAATGTTAATTTATTGTATATATGTATGTATGTACATACAAATATATATACATACATACATATTGAAATAGAGAAAATGAGAACTCTAGGCTTTGATGTGAAAAGCCTAGGATTCATTTTTGGGGATTTTCTCTAATGTTTAATTAAGATGGAGATCAACAAAGTGTTTGGATTGAATTTGAACCTTGAAGGTGAGCTAATCAGACCTAGATCTACATCTTTGAGGGATGGGAAATAGATTGGAATGATTTTTCTTGATTAACCTAATTAGGTTGTATGCCCTAATATGAAGAATGCAAGATTCTAGCAATGTACAAACTAAAACAATGAATTCTAGGCAGATCTTGGAAGGGAAAAATGATGTGTACCTATCACAAAATTTGGATCCAACATGCATAGTATGACTAATTCACCCAAGGGAATATAAGTCCTTGTAGGGGTGTCCTACTTTGTTTATGTAGTCCTTTTATGGCAGATTTGAGACTCTTTTTTCCACTTGCAAAGTTGCTAGATCATTGTCAAATAATTATGTAGATGAGTTTTTGTGAGTTGACAAGGTTTAGGGATTTGAAAAATAAAATGAATGATAGATATTAAAACTTCCTTCAGTCCTTTTCAAACCTCAAACCTGTATATTCAAAGAGAGGGAAAATGTTATGCCATTTAGGGGCTTGCCTAAGTCAAACCCCATGTTAGTGATTCCACTTCCATAGTGATAATAATGATAAAATGGATAAATGATAGGAAGGAATGATGAAATCACAAAGTGCTACAACTCATCAATCTTAAATGGCTTCCTTGAAGGAACAAAGTCATAAAAATCACCTTAAGGTCTTGGATCTTGCTTTTATGAATGATTAAAGTTTCTTGGAGACCTACAAAAGGGTTAGCCTTAACAAATAATGATAACATAAATATGCATAAACTCACATAGGATTTGAGATGATGTTTGGATATTGAAATATTGTAATAGGTCTTTGAAATGTTGTTCTTGACTTGCTTGATAGTGCTCTCGACAATAGTCTTTGCTAAATTATTTCACCTAATGCTTGTTAGATTTCAAATGATGGAATAACTAGGTATTTATAGGAATTTATTCATTTTCCTATGAATTAAATCCAAAAAGTTGAAATTTGAAATTTAAATTTTGAATGTTAAAATGCTAACACTAAAATTTCAATTTTGGGTCCTGACAAAGTAGGACTCATATGCCAAAGGGTTTATGGGTCCTGGAAATTTTTTCTAGGATGTAAAGTATTGGGGGAGAAATATTAACTCGATGCATTTGTTCAATTCTTGCATTTTCTCATAAAATTATAAAAATAGACCTTGAAATGCATAATTTAGGGAAACAAATAATCAATTAGGCTCAATAATTTAGGGTGGGACATAACATTGTGTGAAATGTTCAAGGGTGAGAATTTACGATGGTACACACACACACACACACATGTATATATATATGCATGTATATGTATATGTACGTACATACATATATATAATCAATTAAGGTTCTATATGTAACTTGAAGAAACATTATGATAGTTCTATATAACTTCAAACAACAATATGATATAAATTGAAGCAACATTTTCATACATATAAAGGTCACTATAATTGAATAATAAACAAACCATACATCTAATATAAATGAACAAGGATATATGTCAAATGAAACAAGTAATGCAATTTATACTATCATATCCCAAATTCTAACTCTTACAACCCTTAGGTTATATGGAATATGTTTACAATATATATAATTAGCTAAGGGGTTATATATAACTTGAAACAACATAATGATAGAAATATTTATAGCCCTTTTTGATAGAGCACTATGATATTTATATATAACTTCAAACAACATTATGACATAAATTGAAACAACATTATTATAATTGTAAAAGTCACTATAATTGAATTCTAAAGTTAGGTTATGCATCCACAATGTTACGCTCTACACATTTTCACCCTTCTTCCACTTTGTTCGGTGATAGAGTTTGCAATGAAAATGTATTCGCTTCCTTGGACAGTGGTGGTCAAATGGTTTTGTGGGTTGTTCAATCGCTTCCCCCTTTTTCCCACATGGATATTTGGTGCAACTCTTTGAAATTATGTATTATTGCTCCTATCATGGCTTCGGTGTTGATATACTCCCTAGCTGATGGGGAAAATGCTCCTGCCATGCCGGTTGTTCAAGCCCACAAAGGGGGTCCATTACCAAGGTTGGATATTATAGGATTCTACTCAAAGCTTCCATTATCGTGTCCTAGCTTGACTAGGGTTTTTTATTTTCAAGGCTGAAAAACCTCCATTTCAGTTGGCTCAACACCTCTTCACCCTATTGTTGGGGCTCAAGGATCAACAAAATCAAAGCTTGGGAATAGCCTATCCTTTAGGGATATGCTTTTTTTTCCAAATCAAGGAAAAGAGTTCAAATTTGTGCCTTGGGATTCTCGGCCATTGAATGATAACTTGGTCACTAATGGTTGTGGGATCTCTAATAACTGCCCAAAAACCCTCATCTGAAAGGAATCCTCCTCTCCTATTTTGGTGGTGTTTTTGAAGAAGCTCAGAAAGGAGGCCGATGATAGTGAGCAATATTTTTCCTCCAACAGATTGATAGGCTAGTTCAATCAACTTTGGGAAAAATTTCTAGATTTGCATAACTAGATCTCATCAGCAAGGCAACCCATGCTCAAAGGAAATGTAGAAGTCTACTCTAGTGCTCAAGGGTTTTTATTGTGGTGTTCAATTGCATTTAAGACAAGGATGCCATTCTACAAGAGAAATGGTGTTGGGGGAAATTCCAGCTCCTTCTCAAACTATGGTTTCTAGACTTTAACCCCGCTACTACATCATTTAGTATAAAACCTGTGTGGATTCCTCTTTTGATTCTTCCGTTACAATTCTAGTTTTCAGATTACTTTCATGCAATTGGTGACTCACGTATCAATGTATATAGACATATCAATGTATCCATGCATACATATGCATATACATACAAACACACATATATATATGTATGTATGTATGCATGTATTTATGTATGTATGGTGTACATACATACATATGTATGCATGAATATATATGTATGTATGTATGTATGGCATGCATATGTACACACATATACATAGTTAATATCAATATAATATATAAATTTAAATAACTCAAATTATTGCCAATTTACGATTAAATTCCTATATATGTATGACAATTTCTATCAAAATATCATCCATACAAGCAGGGGTGAATGCAGTATTGAAAGGGTAGAGAGGACAATGGGGGAGTGGGTGATGTTGTGTGAGGGGTTCATGACAACGAGGACACAATGTTGGCCAAACCATAGGTGCATGAAACCCTTAAAAGTCCACCATATGAAACCCATAAATGGTATGTATATACACATAGTCAAGAAAATGATAGGTGCATGAAACCCATAATAGAGTGAGTTGCATATGTACTTTGAAGATATTATAGTAGTAAGTACATATTATATGACCGATTGTGTATACACACATATATATGTATGTATATGTATATATGTATATATATGTACACACATAGTTGGCCATAATGTAGCTCCAAGAAACACTTAATAATCGAGCATATCATAACCTCAAATATTGTCAATATATTTATCAAAATTGTAGAGGTAGATAGAAAATGTTACATGTATACATTGTTTAAGAATATTGTAGTAGAAAACTTATCTTATTTGAACGATTATGTGTACATACATAAATACACACACACACACATAGACATATATACACAGTCAGCCATAATATAGCTACAAGAAACCCCTAATAGTTGAGCGTATCATAACCTCAAATATTGTCAACATATTTATCGAAATTGTAGCGGTAGACAAACAAAATGTCACAAATGTACACATTGTTTAAAGATATTGCAATTATATTATTATTTATTTTGCTGGATTGTCTCTGTGTGTGTGTGTGTGTGTGTATACATAGTCAGTCACATGATAGTTGAGGAAAAATACACGCAACAAACATTCTAAAAACACACATGTAGTGGATAGATATTGTCTCTATGAGGTTGGAAGACAACCTCACCTATGATGGCAGATGCATACTATTTTCCTTTGGCAATGGAAGTGTTGATAAAAATAGTAACAACGAAAAATGCATCACCATGACTCACTCCCATTGTCTCCAGCGTTGGCAATGAAGTGCACCACCACTGGTCCTTCAATGGATGGTGTTATGTGTAGACATCAAGCATGAGTGGCACTGCAAAGAACAAAAATGAAACCCTAGCAAATGAAATGTGCCTCCAAGTGATTGCCAAAAGACCGATGACGAAGGGGAGAGGAGCAATTAATGCAGAGTTATTATGAATTAAGTTCGCAAGGATCGGCATGGCACGAAATAGGTAAACAAGTACCACACATCTGCCATAGATTGATGCCACTTTTAGCATTGGAAAAGGTGATTTTTAGAAACCGATCAAAAAATGTTGAGAAACGTGCAATTTTTTTCCTAGTTCAACTTACGTGGGTTGCTAAGTGGACATTCTAAGATATGCAAACAAAAATTGACCGACATGGAAATTGCTGACTTGAATCCCTCACACAACATAACCCTCACCACCGTCGGACCTTCTCCCTTAACAATTTCTAGAAATTTAGAAATTACATAAGCTAATTAGTATATCTAAATAAATAAAATAAACGTTGTGCATGCTATTCATTGAAAAAAATCAAATTATTAAACATAAAAAAATTCCATTGTTGTGAGCTACGGGTGTGCCCATTGAACCTTAAGACGAAATTCCCAGTTTCAACACTTTGACCCCAGCACACGCGTTAAGAAAAGAAGGATTCACAGACGTTAAGAGCAGAAGAGATACTCTGAAAAACTAACAATACGAAAATGGGAAAGAACTGTCTACTAGCATGCATGATCTTCGCTCTTAGTGTACTAATTGTCATTTGCAACTGTGACGGGTCGTATGCTGGTAGGGGAGACTCTCTTTCCTTGGGCACCTCGCTTAATGGAAATCAGACAATAATCTCAAAGAATGGCACTTTTGAATTGGGATTTTTCAGCCCAAATGGAAGCAATAACTGGTATATTGGCATCTGGTATGCCAACATATCAGAGGAGATCATTGTTTGGGTGGCTAATCGGGAGAGTCCGGCGAAAAACAAGCCTGGGGTTTTTAAGCTGTCAAATCAAGGTAATCAGGGACTGTTTGATGCACAGGACACCTCTCTTTGGTCGGCCAATGTATCGAACAAGCCCTCGCGGGCTGTCCTATTAGATTCTGGTAATTTTTTAGTGCTGAGCGATGACAATAAATCTGAGACTGTTTGGTAGAGTTTCGACTATCCTGTAGATACCGTGTTGCCCGGGATGAGGTTCAGTGGGGAGCAAAAGGTATTCGCTTGGAAAAACTCAATGGATCCCGCTCCTGGGCTTTTCTCCGTCCACTGGGAACACGAAGCTACACAGTTCGTGCTAACATGGAACGACACTGTCCAGTATTGGGAGAGTGGAGCTTGGGACGGCGAAAAATTTAGTGGAATTCCAGAACTGATAAACGGAGAGCTCTACAATCTCAAAATTGAAAGTACTAGCTTGGGTATGTATTTCAGTTATAAATTGGTGGTCAGGAGAATATGTTTTCTCCAAATTAACTCCGGAAGAATACACATATATGCTTTGTTTGATGGCAAACGGATCTTGGCGGTGAGTCTCCACAGAGATCAATGCGCCGTATATGGTCTTTGTGGCGCATATGGAAGCTGCAACTCCAAGAACCTTCTGTTCTGCAGCTGCGTGGAAGGCTTCGCCCCGGCAGACAAGCGCGCCTGGGATTCGCAAGACTGGTGGTCAAGTGGCTGTGTTCGGCAGAGCCCGTTAAACTGCAGCACAAAACAAGGCAGCACTGACGAATTTATCGACCCTGGTGTAACGTTGCCTGATAATTCAGCTTCGTCATACCGTGCACAAACAAAGAAAGATTGCCAGAAAGCCTGCCTCCGCAATTGCTCGTGCACTGCGTTTGCTTTCAATTCTCCTTCAGGACCCTGTCGAATCTGGTCCAGAGATTTGCTAAACATTCAGAACTCTCCATCAAAAAACAGATGGACGGTCTCCATTCGAGTAGCTGCCTCTGCACTTCCAAAGGATCATAAATGGTCTTCCAAACTCAAAGTCACAAGCATTGTTAGTGCTCTGGCCGTTGTTTTGAGTATCTTTTCATTTTTAGTGTGGCAAAGGTATCGCCTACGACCAAAGGATACGTGTGCGGATTCCTCGGACTCTTTACTTAGAATGTTTAGTTACAATGAGTTGAAGATTGCAACAAGGAATTTCAGGTCTAAGTTGGGGAGCGGAGGATTCGGGTCAGTGTTCAAAGGATCTCTAACAGACGGCACGCTTGTGGCCGTAAAGAAATTGGAAGGTTCAAGACAAGATGATCGAGCGGAAATCAGTTCTCTTGGTAACATACAACATGGGAATTTGATCAGGCTTCGAGGGTTTTGTACAGAAGGATCGAGATGCTTACTGGTTTATGATTACATGCCGAATGGCTCTCTAAATTCCTCACTATTCACTAGTAATTCCAAAAGTAAGCAGAAGGTACTCGACTGGAAGACCCGATTCCAGATCGCTTTAGGCGCTGCACGAGGCTTAGTTTATCTCCACGAGGAGTGCAGAGATCGCATCATTCACGGCGATGTAAAGCCCGAGAACATTCTTTTGGACAGTAATTTTTCACCCAAGTTGGCAGATTTTGGGTTGGCAAAGGTTGTGGGTAGAGATTTCAGCCGCGTACTGACGACAACAAGAGGAACGAGAGGGTATTTGGCTCCAGAGTGGATCTCCGGTCTTCCCATCAGTCCCAAGGTTGATGTGTACAGTTTTGGTATGACTCTTTTGGAAATCATTTCCGGCCGAAGAAATCTGGATTTAACCGTGCAAGATTCGAGTAAGTATTACTTTCCCCCGTGGGCTGCAACTCAAATTTACCAGGGGAAGACGATTAATATTGTGGATGAAAGTATTGCGACGGAGGCAGATATTGAAGAGGTGAGAAGAGCAGGCGTTGTAGGGTTGTTATGCATAGAAAGCGAGGAGGAGATGAGGCCAAGCATGGAACAAGTGGTAAGGATGCTGGAGGGGAAGGTGGAGCCTCAGCGTCCGCAGATGCCGAGCTCTGCAGTAATAGACAAAGAAGCAGACCAAATCAACACTACTAGCGATAGCAATAACATTGTTGCTTGTTAGTCCCTGCCTTATAGGCGGAGACTAATGTTTTCTGTAAGCAAATTTTTCAATTAATAATTTTTCGGGAATCATGTACAATGTTTTAACCTATGGTTCAGTGAATTTCGCTATTAAAATGTAATTTCAGTTTTCTTGGCTAAATTTCTTGATTGGCTGGTCCGTTTATTGCTGGGGTTTTTACATTTTTTCATTCACGAATTAGTAAAAATCAATCTTGTCACCAATCAATCTTGTCACCAATCAGAAGCTAGCAAGGGAAATAATTAAAATCAAACCTAACGTTTGAGCTAGTCCAGCGAACGTAGGGAACACGTGTGTCTGATCATAGCATGTTTGACACCTTATTATACAGATTCTGAGCATGTGTAGAGGTTAATTTGTTCGGGTTTTTCAAGGTGATTCGCCTGCATTGTCTATGTTTCCACATTTCACATTCATGCATACTACAATGTTCCTTTAACCAGCTCACAGATGGGCATGGAAAGCTTGCTTGGCAGATAGAGGTGAGAATGTGGGGTTTTTGGCAGTGTGATGAAAAACACAAAAACAAACACAGTGATTAGCCCAATAGTTGCTGCAGCACACACATTTGATTTTATTACTTGATTGATTACAAAAAGCTTTACATCGATCCTCTTTTATAGAGGAGCACATAAATTGCCAAAAGGTTCCAAACAGTAGGAACCGACATAGAGAGAACTCTAGAACATTCATCCAATGTTGTTTGCATTTAATATTTTCACTTGGTCCTTATCAGTTAGGTGAATGACTTTGCAAGAAATCTCCAGAAGGTGCATAGGTTGTAGAGATCACTAGGAGATTTGTTAGGTGGGAGAAATTATTACTCCAACACTCCCCCTTAATTTCGACCACACATACTTTTATCATTTTCAATTTTGTCTTCCAAATTTGTAGACTCACTAAATCATTTTTTAGAAGGATGGGTCTCGGCCTAAAGCCTTGTTAGGTACCCATTTACAATCACTTTTTTAGTGATGACCATCAAACATTCAAATTTTGTTTTTGAAATTCCTTGTTTGCAAATTCCTTGCTCGCTCACTGATCTTCTGATTTGCAATCTAATTTCTTCCTTTTTGGAAGTAATTTCCTTCATGCTACTGCACTTTGTTGCACAAGAATTTTAGTTTCATCCTGTTCTCAATCAAACTTGGGGTCTTCATGCACCTTCACTTCCATTTGATTTTTAGATCACCTAAATCTTAAATGCACCCTTTTCGAAAACTATAATCAAGTTATCTTAGTTTTCTCAAATGTTAAAAATATTTATTTTTAAATTTTTAAAAATTCAATCCAAAAGTACACTCACTGTTTGGATAATGTGTTACAACACAATGATCAAACTTTTCTTGTTTTCTATCTTTGATGACACATGAATTCCTATACTTGAACAATCTTTTGATCATACCTGTGATCTTCTTCCAACTTGGTCAATAAACCCATCCACAATCCATTTTCATGTATCTTGCCATTGATTCATTCTTCCAATCTTTGTTCAGACACATTTTCTCACTATGATTCTTTAATCCACATGTACTGCAAGGATGTAAATCCCAACATTTTTCCTTCATATGACCTTTTCTGTTACAATGTGAACAGTGCACATATTGCTTTTCTTGAACAAATTTGTTTGTATTTGTGTCATTTCCTTTACCTACAATATATCCAAGACCTTCAAATTTTGGCCTCATAACTGATTCAATCAGTTTTTTGATTCCTTGTTCATTCTTGCCCAATCCTTTACCTTTATAACCCATTTTCTTCATTATTTTTAATCCAACATTGTTTTCATTACAACTTTTCTCATCACATCTTACAAGATTTGTAGATTCAAACACACTTTTATCTTCATCTTTACATTCTTTATCAAAAATATCTTTAGCGATCTTACATAAATCCTCAGTATTACACAAAACATCACAAACTTGTGGTTTTAATTTTAGACATTCATTTTCCTTTTCTAGCAAATTTAATGTTGCTTCTAATCCTTCATATTTCTTCTTAACCTCATCATACATTTTCAAATTTTCTTCTAACTCTTCATTCTTTTTCTTACCCTCATCAAACAATTTTAGTTTTTCTTCTAGCACTTCATTCTCTCTTTTAACTTTTTCTAATTCATTTTCAAGATCACAAATTTTTATTACTTGTTCACTGTTCTCAATTAAAATCTTCTCTAAATCTTTTAACAATTCAGAATTTTGTTTCTTAACATCGAGCAATTCTTCCTCAACTTGACACAAAGCTTTCAAGAATTCACTATTTTTTTCCTTTAAAAAGTCATTTTCACAAATTAAACTTTCATTTTCTTTTAACACTCTTTTACCAAGTTTTCCCATCGATTCAAATAATTTGACTCACCTTGCTTTTATTTTGATTCTGATTTCATCCCGATAACCTCAATGCTAACACTCCACCAAAAATCTTCTTGCTCCTTCCTTCTTGTAGCTATATGGCCAATTTATAGTTCACAGAATGATAAATTTTCAGGCAAAAATCTTATAAGAGACAATCAATTTTATTTATCTCAGAAAAATATTTGTCTTCTGTCCAAACAACACTACCAACAATTGCTCAGACACAACCATTTTTATTTAGCTAGAAAATCATATTTTCCTCTATCCATAATAGCACTACCAATTCACGTTTCAAAATATTCATTAAATAGAGAATTTCCTAACAAATCTGTTGCATTGTGACATTAAATAGATTCAAATCATAAAACACAAAATTACTCTGTGGCATCCCTAAACAATTCAGCATCTACTTTCTCTCTGTAGACCCAGCGATCTTCCTCTTTCCAACAAACAACGATTACTCACTTTTAATCTGGTGTTTTTATCCCTTGACATCAACTTGATCTCCTTCCAAGCAATGAACTCTATCAATGATATTTTTGCATCTTCAAAATAGCTATCTTCAATGAGGGATGGCTTTCTTCACTAGGTAGTGACAACCTCTTTCAACTTGGAGCTGGCTTCAGACCTTACTCAGCCTCATACAAAAATCCTTTGCCTTCGATTTATTGGCAGTGACTGACTCTTTCTTGAACACTAAGATGGAGCTCTTGATTGCTTCGATCAGGGCTTCCTCCTCAGATTTCTGCAACTTTTTCCTCTACCCATTTCCTTGTTCTTCCCCACATCTCTTAACTTTGACTGTAATTTCTTCACATAGATTCACCATCAATTCACAACTTTCATAGCTGACACATGCCACCCACAACCCAAGATTTGAAGGGCTTTGATACCATGATGAAAAACAGAAAAAACAAACACAGTGATTAGCCCAATAGTTGTTGCAGCACACACATTTGATTTTATTACTTGATTGATTACAAAAATATTTACATCGATCCTCTTTTATAGAGGAGCACATAAATTGCTAGAAGGTTCCAGACAGTAGGAAACGACATAGAGAGGACTCTAGAACATTCATCCACTGTTGTTTGCATTTAATATTTTCACCTGTTCCTTATCGGTTAGGTGAATGACTTTGCAAGAAATCTCTAGAAGGTGCGTAGGTTGTAGAGATCACTGGAAGATTTGTTAGGTGGGAGAAATTATTACTCCAACACATTTTTTTTGCCCATTAAAGACGCAGATTGATTTCTGACGTTTTTTACAAAAAATTATGGTTAGGATTTAGAGTTTGTGAGTGTTTTTTCTTGTTTATGCAACATTTTCTTCCCAATTCTTTCTCAAACTTTAAACCATGTTTTTAATCGATTAATTGAAAAAATATTGTGTTTTTGTTTGCCAGGTTAATCCCAAAATATAGATTTTTGGTACTATGATAAGCTTACCTGTTTCTTCATGGTTGGAGTGAGGAGATGGAGCACTTGCAGGGAGTGAGCGGGATTGAGGGCTTCCAAAAGATGGAGAGTTTGTCGGGATAATGATAATGATGCCATGCATGGGACAACAAATGTGAAAATCCAGCATGTGGAGTGCATGATTTTACAGAAGATTTTGTCGACTTTGGGCTGGTGAGGTGAAATTCATATTATTCTTTTTCTTTATGCGTGTTTGTTTTGAAATTTTTAACTGGAATTTCTACATTTTGTAGAAGATCTTGGCAGTTTTGAAAAGAAGAATAGTTTTAACGTATATTTGTAGGGTTTTGGCAGCTTAAGGGTTTTTCTAGAATCTTTATTTTCGTGTTTTCATAATTTTCATGTCAGAAGTGTAATTTTGTTGCCATGATTCATTTTATTTTGAGCAAATTTGAGGGCTGAAAAGATATTATCAAAATTCTGAATAATTTTGGTATGGAATTTAAACATTGTTTGATTGTCGTAAAGCTTTGGACCTGCACTCCAGAGCACTATCAATCTCAAACACTCTTTAGGCAATTCCACGATAGCTACATCATGCCAAGTTTTTTTCCTTTTCTCTTATGATCAACTTGTAGTCTATAGCTTCTTGGTTTGGACTTCTCTCAAATTGGTTTCATGATTTATGTGGTGCATCTTTTTTACTTGGGACTGACAGTGTCTGTGTTACTTGTCAATGCACTCTTACTTTGTTGATCTATTCCGGCCATACACATGCATAAATTATACAAATTCTCAACTGTTTTATATGAAGAAGCTTACAACTTTCTTTCATTTGACCAGTCACATGTCTTCCTATAGAAAATTTCAAATTTTGTTGTTTCCAATTTATTTTTCTCATTAATAAAACACACAAAAATTGAGGGAGGGAGATGTGATCAATCAAAACATCAACTATGGTACTAGGACCAAGGAGCACAAAACAACATGCCTGAAAGAAGGAGATCAAATTTCAGAACAAAATGAAACCATGAATGGGTCTTGAAATGCCTGTGTAGCCTCAGGGTCCTATCAAGGCCATCATGGTGCTCAAAAGAAAACTACCAATATTGGGAGCTTCAACATTGGAAAATTCTCTGATTGGCTTTATTTATTGCACCTGGGTCAGCTCAATTAAATTTTAATTTAGCCTAAATTGACACTTGACAATCGTGATTGCATAAATTTTATTGTGTTAAGCTATAGTGGCTGATTAGAAATTGTAGTTGTGTGGATTGTGTTAAATACAAGCATAGATATTAAGATGACTTAGATAGGGAGATTAGGTTATATCATTTATTAAAAATGCTTAGCAAGCCTAAAAAAACATTTGAGACTTCTTAAAGCACATTCGTCTGTTGTTTCCCATATAGACAATCACTTGATTTTAAAGGTCCCCATTAGTTGAGTCCCCTTGAAGTTTCTTGTCTTGTACTATTTGCTTTTGGATGTTTTATGTATTCTTTCCTGCCACTTGTACATTTTGAAGTTTAGACAATTTTAAAGTCACTTTTTGAAATTTGTTTGATTCTATGGTTTATCATGTAGGACACATCCAGAGCTCTCTGTTATGGTCTTCCATAGAAAGAGCCTTTACCTGTGTTTTAAATGTGAGCATACATAATTATGGTATTCAACATTAATGGATGTAACCTAGGTTGGAATAATGATCCGGAGGATCTTCGTCAAAAATTGAAGTTTCTCTTTTATCTTCAGAATCAATATCATCAACAAGAGGTTGAAATATTGACTTCAATGCAACTCGAATGGAGTCAATCGAAGTCCTGAAGCTCAAAATATGTAAGGTCAAACCTATGGTCAACCCTCAGAAAATAGGCTAGAAAAAGGGAAAAAATCAAAGTTGTCAAAATTGGCCAAAGTCAACACCATTATGTAGTTCTCATCATCACAATTCCGACGAAGTTCATTTCACAAAAAATGGAGTTCGTATGACGAAGTTACAGATGGTCAAAATCTGGGTAAACCTGATGACGTCAATGCCCAGTCAGCACCATGGCCAATCAGCCCTTGACACTTGTCATCTCCTCAATCCTCCATTTGGAAAATATTTTGGAAACAAAATATATAAAAATCAAAATAAAATAAATGAAAAAAAAAAGGTATAAAATTAAGCTCCTAAAAAAGTGGGATAAAATCCGCCCATTAAGGGGGGCACCCACTTTATGTGGGAAGCCATCCACACATGGGGGGTGACCCACATTATGTGGGAATGCCACCCATATTATGGGGGGTGACCCACCTAAAGTGGGGGCACCACCTAACATGGGGACGACCCACATTTAGTGGGGAACCTTCCATAAAGGTGGAATCCCCACATTTAAGGAGATTTTCAATTTTTTTTCCTAAAACAATTAAATTTGCCACCCCAACAAAATAAATCAAGATTTATTTTGTAACAACAAATGCCCCGAAAGAATAAAATTAGGGGCTGGGAATTTTTAAAGGGGGATATTATTGTTAATTTATCTATGTAAAGGAGATTATTGAGATTTTATGTAAAAATGGAGAGATAAGGTGGATTTTGTAAATCATTTGGTTGTTAACCAAATTGTGTAAATTTTCTGTATAAAAAGGGGAGATTAGAGGCTTGGGGGGAAATTAAGAATTCCTCAAGTGTTGGAGACTTAGAGCATTTTGGGAGATATTTTGTTGTTCTTGTACGTCGGGAGAATGCTAGAATTTCATCGTGCTTGAAGGGAAGAGCTTGCGAGCTGATGTAATGCCAAATTTTTGAAGAGATCAATCGGATCAGTCTACTCTTTGGAGAGGGGCCCGAAGACGTAGTCGTTTTACGATGAACTCCGTTATCAAGCTATTTGCATTCTCTCTTTCTTGTCTCTTTCTGAATTCTGTCTTTTTCTCAATTCCATTAGTTTAATTATGTTATGGTGTTGATTTCATTTTAGTAATTTGGAGATTGGAATTGTAATTGTTATGCAATCTTTAAGCAATCGTCTTAGATCCTAAATCAGATCAAATTGGTATCAGAGTTGTGTTTTGACTAAGTATTGCAGATTTGAATGCTTACATGCTCCTAGCTTCAACAAGGCAAAGGAAAACTTGAAGAGTATAATCCAGAGATTGGAAGACGAAGAGCTCATTCACGAACACAGATGGCAGATCCAAATGATGGAAAAAGTTATGAGCTTTGTGAGAAGGAATTTTAGAAGGCTTTTCTCAACATGAAGGCCATGGTCGAAGTCTTATTCTAGGAGAGGCAAGAAAGGAGGCAGAGACAAGAAGCTCATGTACACAAAGGAAAGAAATCAGGAGATGATCCTGAGCCTCCGAAGACACCTCCCTATTCTCCTTCTCCTCCCTTTTCTCTGTCTTCTCCTTCTTCTCCTTCTTCTACTAATTCTATGCCTTTTAATCCTTTTAAGGGTGCACATAAGCCCAAAATTAAGTTGGATGCAAAATTTGACTTACCAAAATATGGTGGTGAATTAAATGCTGAAAAAGTAGATGATTGGATTCAACAGGTTGAAGTCTATTGTATAGTCCAAAACCTCGTAGATGATGCTGATAGGATCCAACTTGCTAATCTTTGGTTAGGGGGTACAGCTCTAACTTGGTGGGAGAGTAGGACTAGAGCAGAAATCTCCCAACATGGTACAGTCAACTTGTCCTGGACTGAATTTGTAAGTGCTCTTAAAAAGAAATTCTATCCCTTAGGCTACATGCAACAGCTAATAATGAATTGGCAGATGTTTAGGCAAGGGAAAGGTCAGTCCGTTCAGGAGTACACTCATGAATTTCATAAAAGGGCTATTGCATTAGATGTTCCATTGTACACCTAGGATACTTTGTTGAAGTATATAGGAGGTCTTCATTCCTACCTTAGACATTCAATTTTGGCTTTGAATCCCAATAACCTTGACGAAGTTTGTGTCCAAGCTACCCACTTAGAGTCTAGAGGTAAGGGATCATTCATTGATAAGTTTGATAAAAATCCATCTAAGTTTGATGGAAATTCTAAGGGTAAATATAAAGAAAAAGATAAAGGTAAAGGAAAGAAGACAACTACGATGAAGAAAGAGGGTGAAAAACCCACATGCTCGCATTGCAAGAAAGAGGGGCATGGTGAATCGAGGTGCTGGAAATTGCATCCAGAAGCAAGGCCAAAAAGATTTGGAGGCAATAAAGGCAAACAAAAGACTACTACTGCTATCATTCAAAAGGATCTTGGATCTGATTCCAGAGATGAGACAAAGATCGTTGCTGCCGGGATCCAAGGTAAAGGGAAAATTATAATTCTCTCTTCTGATGCAAGTATTTCTAATGCAAGTACAAGTAATGCAAGTAAAGTATCCACTCCTAAAGTTGATAAACAACAGAATGAATTGTTCCACATTCGTGTGGTAACTAAACACACAAAGATTGATACACTATTTGATTTGGGTTCTCAAGTCAACTTGATTTCTAAAGAGGTTGTTAAGAAATTGAATCTAACTACTACTCCTCATCCTAAGCCATATCCACTTGGATGGGTATGTAATGATGCATAGTTGCAGGTCACAAAATAGTGCAAATTGCGTTTTTCCATCACTACTAATTTCATTGATGAAGTAGAAGTAGATGTTGTACCTCTGGATATTTGTGGGCTTGTATTAGGGAGTCCTTATCTGTTTGATAGAAAGGAAATCTTTTATAGGGGGGAGAACAAGTATCATCTTTTTAAAGATGGGGTAGAATACATTGTACGTGCACACAAGGTCAACACTAATGTCACACTAGTTAATGCTGGTCAAATGAAAAGGTTAGTCAACTCTAGTAAGAACTTTGTGTTAATGCTCTTAAAAGACAAAGAAGAAGATAACTCTGAGGCATTTAAGGGGTGTGACCCAAAATACAAGGTTGAAATGGTAAAAAAAATTTCTGCTTATGATGACTTGTTTCAAGAACCAAAGGGGTTTCCACCCAAGAGGGAAATACAACATGAAATTCAGTTGCAGCAGGATGTGCCATTGCCTAATATTGCCTTATTCCATTTGTCCATTATGAAAAATGAGGAAATCAAGAAATAGGTTCAGGAGTTAGTGGAGAAAGGATTTATCCATCCTAGTACATCTCCTTGTGGTTCTCCAATTGTGTTGGTTCCAAAGAAAGATGGATCTTGGAGAATGTGCATTGACTACCACGCCCTGAACAAGATAACGGTAAAAAATAGGTACCCTCTTCCAAGAATTGATGATTTACTTGATTAGTTGAAAGATGCAGTTTATTTCACTATATTAGATTTGCGAAGTGGTTATCATCAGATTAGAATTGCAGAAGATGACATTTGGAAAACTACTTTCAAGACAAAACAGGGACTTTATGAATGGTTGGTTATGCTCTTCGGGATTTGTAATGCACCTACAACATTCATGCGAGTCATGAACGATGTATTTCATCAATTCATTGATGATTTTTTCATTGTCTATCTAGATGATATTCTTATATTTAGCAAGTCTTGGGATGATCATGTAAGTCATGTAAAGAAATTTTTTGATGTTTTAAGAAAAGAAAAACTTTATGTAAAGATTTCTAAATGTGAATTTGCAAAGACATCTCTAGTGTACTTAGGCTATGTCATAGGGAATGGTCAATTGAAAGTAGACCCTGCGAAGGTCGAAGCTATTGTAAACTGGCCTAAGCCAAGTACTGTAACAGAAGTTGGAAGTTTCTTAGGTGCAGTCCAGTACTAGAGAAAGTTCATTGCAAACTTCTCCTACATTGCATCATCATTGCACACATTGACAAGTACGAAGACAACTTTTCAGTGGGGAGGTCCACAACAGAAGGCCTTCAACACTTTGAAGGAAAAGTTAAGCATTGCACCAGTTTTGGCTTTACCAGATCTACACCAGCCATTTGAGATCAAAACTGATGCAAGCGAATTTTCCATGGGAGTTGTTCTTATGCAAGGAGGTAACCAGTCTGCTACCACTCTGAAACCTTTTCAGGAGCAGTAAGTAACTATCCTACTTATGATAAGGAACTTTATGCATTAGTTTAGAGTGTTAAGAAATGGAAACATTACATAATGGGGAAAGAAACTGTAATCCACACTGATCACCAACCACTAGAATACTTGCAATCACAGTCTAAACTGCAACAAAGTAGGCATTTTAGATGGATGGGATTTTTGCAATAGTTTCACTTAGTAATTAAGTACAAGAAAGGTACCCATAACAAAGTAGCATATATGCTTTCTAGGCCTCCTATTATGAATACTTTGATCATCCTTAAAGGTAGTTCCATGGTGCATGAAAGCTTTTAGGAACAATATGCTAATGATGAAAACCTTAAGGATATTTATTCAGCTTTAATTGCAGGCAAACAGATAGGAGAGAAATATTACTATGTGCAGGATAAACTTTTGTATCATTTGGGTAAGTTATGTGTTCCAATAGATGAACAAGCACATGTAATACGTGAAGCTCACACTTCTTTGATTGCAAGACATTTTGGGGTAAGTAAAATAGTTACTCAATTACATAAATATTGTTATTGGCCTAAAATGCAGGAAATTGTTGCCAAATACATTAAAGGTTGTATGTGTGCAACTAGTAAACCAAGTAACAGAAAACTAGGGTTGTACACACCATTACCTGTTCCATCTCATCCATGGGAAAGTGTGTCTATGGATTTTGTTGGGGGTTTACCTATGTCTAGGAAGGGTCATGATTATCTTTATGTAGTAGTTGATCGGTTCAGCAAAATGTGTATCTTAATGCCATGTAAAAAGCAAGTCACTGCTGAACTAACAGCTCAAATGTACTTCCAATTTGTATGGGTTCATTTTGGGTTACCTACTTCTATTGTATCAGATCGAGATTCTCGATTCCTAGGGGAATTTTTGTTAGCTTTGTGGGGACTCATGGACACTAGACTAAAGAAGAGCACAATCTTCCTTCCATAGATCGATGGACAGATAGAGGTAGTAAACAAGACAGTTGTGCATCTACTTAGAGGCTATTGCAACAAGCATCCCAAATTGTGGGATGAGAGTCTTCACTATGTGCAGCATGCTTACAACCATGCAACACACTCTTCTACAAAGAGGTCTCCTTTTGAGACTTGTTTTAGTTATGTGCCAAAGACTCTGATGGATTTTGTTTTTTGGAAAGATGATGTTGAAGATGGACGCCATGATGTAGAAAAGGCTTTGAAGTTCATCCAGAAAGTTCAAGCCATCCATCAGGTAGTGGAAGCACAGTTGGAAAAGAGTCAAGCCAAATACAAGGCCCGACATGATAAACATCACACTGATCATCATTTTCAAGTCGATGACTGTGTTTGGTTACATATCAACAAGGAAAGAATGCAAGTTGAAGGAAGAAAGCTCAAGCCAATTCGGTATGGTCCCTTTGAGATCTTGGAAAAGATCAGAACTAATGCTTTTTTCCTCAATCTTCCTCCATACATGCAGATCTATTTAGTTGTCTATGTTGAGAATGAACCTCCAATGATATTGGATGAGGAGACTGACATTTAGGTTCCATCGGTTGATGATCTTTCACCAGAGTACATGTCAGAGTTGCCTGAAGACATCATCCTAGATAGGAAAACTAGGACTTCACGAAGGGGAGCAGTTGAGTACCTTAGAGTGGGACTGAAGGGGATGAATCCAAGCAAGGAAAACTAGATGGAGATTGGTAAAGTGAGGGAACTTTACCCTCACTTACTTTCTGAGTAATCAAGCTTTCAGAGGTCCAAAAGCTCTCCAGTGGGGAGGACTGATCCAGAGGATCTTCGTCAAAAATTGAAGTTTCTCTTTTATCTTCATAATTAGTATAATCAACAAGAGGGTGAAATCTTGACTCCAATGCAACTCGAACGGAGTCAATCGGAGTCCCGAAGCTCAAAATATGTAAGGTCAAACCTATGGTCAACCCTTAGAAAATAGGCCAGAAAAAAGGAAAAAATAAAAGTTGTCAAAATCATCCAAATTCAACACCATTATGTAGTGCTCATCATCACGATTCTGGTGAAGTTCGTTTCACAAAAAACGGAGTCCGTATGACAAAGTTATAGATGGTCAAAATCTAGGTAAACCTGATGATGTCAATGCCCAGTAAGCACCATGGCCAATCAGCCCTTGACACTTGTCATCTCCTCAATCCTCCATTTGGAAAATATTTTGGAAAAAAAATATATAAAAATCAAAATAAAATAAATGAAAAAAAAAGAAGGTATAAAATCAAACTCCTAAAAAAGTGGGATAAAATCCAGCCATTAAGGGGGGCACCCACTTTATGTGGGAAGCCACCCACAAATGGGGGGTGACCCACATTATGTGGGAATGCCACCCATGTTATGGGGGGTGACCCAACTAAAATGGGGGCGCCACCTAACATGGGGATGGCCCACATTTTGTGGGGAGCCTTCCATAAAGGTGGAATCACCACATTTAAGGAGATTTTCATTATTTTTTTCCTAAAACAATTAAATTTTCCACCCCAACAAAATAAATCAAGATTTCTTTTGTAACAACAAATGCCCGGAAAGAATAAAATTAGGGGCTTGGAATTTTTAAAGGGGGATATTATTGTTAATTTAGCTATGTAAAGGAGATTATTAAGATTTTATGTAAAAATGGAGAGATAAGGTGGATTTTGTAAATCATTTGGTTGTTAACCAAATTGAGTAAATTTTTTGTATAAAAAGGGGAGATTAGAGGCTTAGGGGGAAATTGAGAATTCCTCAAGTGTTGGAGACTTAGAGCATTTTGGGAGATATTTTTTTGTTCATGTACGTCGGGAGAATGCTAGAATTTTGTCGTGCTTGAAGGGAAGAGCTTGCAAGCTGATGTAATGCTGAATTTTTGAAGAGATCAATTGGATCGGTCTACTCTTTGGAGAGGGGCCCGAAGACGTAGTCGTTTTATGCTGAACTCCGTTATCAAGTTGTTTGCATTCTCTCTTTCTTGTCTCTTTCTGAATTCTGTCTTTTTCTCAATTCCATTAGTTTAACTATGTTATGGTGTTGATTTCATTTAGTAATTTGGAGATTGGAATTGTAATTGTTATGCAATATTTAAGCAATCGTCTTAGATCCTAAATCGGATCAAATAATTTTAAGAAGTTAAAACATGTTTTATGCTGCCATGGTTATTTTTTCACAACATTATCATGTTTTGCATTTTATTATATTTAAATATATTTTTGAAGCCTTATTTCTATTATTTCAAGCTATTTTCTGCTAGGCATGCTTTATGGTTAACTGGTGCAAGTTATGAAACTATGTTGCTGAAATTGTGAACAACAATCAATTTGCTAGAATCCCAAGAAAATCAATTCAGAAAAAATAGAAAATAGACAAGCTTAGGAAATCAGATTTTTAAATTAGTAGAATATGAATAAAGACAACAATGTGATGTCTTTGGGTTTGGTATTACCTAAACATGCTCTCACCACTTTTACTTTATGCATCTTATCTTTGTTACTATTTTAATCTCGTGTAAGAATCACAAAATAAATTATTGTGTTGGAGTTAATGTGCAAGGTATATTATATGTTTTGTTAAGGATAATGTTGTTCATACAAAATATTGACTTCTAAATTGCTCAGTTTTGCTGATTTTACTCTAAAATCACTTATAACAAATTCTATTATTATTAAATTCTGCCCCATTTTTCTGAATTCTACTGATGACAGTCCTGCTCTGTTTTATAAATCTGACATTATTTTACATTTTTGTTTAGCAACCTGCTATTTATGAGATATAAAGAATATAGAGCTTATACATAACTAGAAAACCAACTCCTTGATCAAGCACCCAAATCTTCTAAAAGCATCACTACTAAATTTGCTATATAAAAAGATAATTTTGTTTGTACTCCTTGTATTGCTACTCACTCCAATACATAAAAAAATATTATTTTAGCATGGAACAATCACAAAAATTTGGAATGGATGTCATCATCTTCCATTTTAGATTATCCTCTTTCACATGTTGGTCAACTATCTATTCATAGGTGTGCATCCTTATCATCCTAGATAGGTGTGCCCTCCTCAATTCAATTCAGAATTCACAAAACATATGCATATTTCCCCTTATCACACACATGCCTCACAAAAAAAAATGGAATTTTCAATTTGCACCTTGAATTCCCTTTCTCACACATGCACCTCTATATAGAAGAAAAACAAAGATCTCCTATATTGGAGTGTGCACCTATGTATTGCAAAATTGTCAAAATAAATTGTCTTCACAATTATATGTGCACCTCAATATGGTGTTTGGGCTCAATTCCTATGCATAGGCATACATATCAACATATATTTAAGACTTTGATTGTTGTTTGAATTGACTCCTATCAAGCACATACATTAGCTAATATCTGTACATTATCTCATTAGAATAGAAGTGCTTTCATTACATGCTTAGAGGCTGCCATTTCCATTTCCATTCATTTTGTGACTGGATTTTGTTGTGATGTGCCAATTATCGAGCACTAAATTCAGAAGCAGAGAGGCAATGAGTGATTGTGTTTGTAGACAGTGATAGAAAGAAGTTTCAGAGGTACTTGAATGCACCGAAGAAGTTTGTAACAAATCCATTAAGTAGGTATTTGCTGACTGCATAAACGTTTACCCTTATAGTATAGCTGATATACTGCACTACAATCTAACTATTTTTTTTGGAAAATTCAACTCACTTTCTAATAATATTATTTTTTTTGTTTTATTTCAGCTTGCTTTTGTTCTAGTCATCTTCTTCCACCATACACATCCTTCCTTTATCAAGAAATTGGTTTTATGACAGCCAGCATTAGAGGAGCTATTCTTCATGATGTTTAAGGTAGAAGGGCTAGAGCTAGTGATAAGATCCTATAGCCTTATCATACTGAAATATGGTTCAAACATTGTTTCAGTCCACCTACGTATTTGTAGGCCTAAATGAAATGACACTTGTACTACTGCCTGATGCAATATATATGATCATAAGCATACAATAGAATGAGAGTTCTACATAATGCTTTTTTTTGGCTAAAATAGAGATAGAGCTATCCTAGTTCATAAGGAATTAAGTATCTCTAGTATCTACCAATTATTCAATAGCAAGCATTTGATCAACAGATTCCAAGTTGCTACAACATGTATATGCTTTCAATTAGCCATACAAAACCATAAATAGGTTTACAACTATTCAAGAAGAAAGGGTTCTTTTCTCATCTACCAAAGACTATTTTATCTGTAGAGACAGTTATTTGTATGCTTTTGAAATGGTTGTGTCAGGAAGTCTATGGGGTTGAAGGATTAAGATTTTATGTCCCAAAAGAGCAGTACATAGAGAGGAGCTCTACTACAGGCTTCACAACATAGTGGGGACAAGTTATTTTAAAATAAGCTCTTCAATTCATTCCTACGGTCCATGATCTAGATGCTACTAATGATGAAGACAAAACCAAAAACCAAAAACCAATCCTCAAACACCAACTCCAAAATTCTCATAACACTTTTTTCCCTACACCCAAACCTGCTTAAGGCAGGGACTCCAGCTCATGCAGAGCGCTTGTTAGAATAATATAAACGAGGGATGCATTTTGAAAAAGAAGCAAGCTTGTATGCTTAAATGTTAGTGTATAAGTTAGTATACATACCTTAAATGCAGTTTTAAAATGTATTGTATGTATTTTATTTAAAATATTATAGTAATTTCATAGTTTTAAAGGTGAGAGGATTTATTTAAGTTGGGGATTTGGTTTATGTATGGTTTTAGGATTTTTAAGGATATACATTTTTTTTAGAGTTATTCATATTAATTTTACCATTAATCTTGTTTTTAGAATATATTAAGTTTTTATATATGCTTTTTAAATGTTTGTTATAAATGACAAAATTCATGACATTCCAATGGGTGAATAAGTTTTTCCAAAAAAATTATGACATGGTAATGACTTTGATATTTCTTTTTATAGAGTAGATGTTAGTTTAGCCATTAATATTGTTGTTTATGTTTATAAATTACATGAGAATTATAGTCTTATAACCTTGGATGTTAGTTTAATAATTAATATTGTTGTTTATGTTTGTAAATTACATGAGAATTATAGTCTTATAACCTATTATGTTGGTTCTATTCACTTTGAGCAATCTTTCACCACATGGTGGACACTAGGAAACCCCAAGGTTATAAGATTTTGGATTTTTTAAACTTGATTAAATCTTTATTCTTGATTTCATTACAATATGTGTGTATTCTTTAACAAACAATCCAAGGGTAGATCTAGTTTTTTTTTATTTAGCATTATTGTACATAATGGTTGGATTCTTAAATGTAATTTTTTTGGTAAGACAAAAATAGTGTCCATGTATGGAATCAAAAGTTGAATATTTTATATATTTAGATTACTCTCAAAAACTTGTGTTTTAAAAAATACATTATTTTGAGTCCATATGTTAAGGTTATGGCTTTCACAAACTTGTCAATAAAGCCATTCAAATACCTTATAAATAGGAAAAATGTACAAGATGTGTTTTAACCCATAAAAATAATGATTAAATTATTCTAGTAGATAATAAAAGTGGTACAATAATTCTTTGCAACAATAGACAAAAAAGCATATCGAAGTGTTATTGATATTGATAGCAATGATAATGTTTCTTTCTAGAATAATGTAAATGAGGGACCCAGTATAGTGGGTGTTACTTTTGTGAAATTTTAAAAGTATTTAAAGTAAGTTTTCTTATGAATTTTATTTAAAAATTTAAGCCCTAAAATTTATAATAGTTAGTGGTCTTCTAAATTTCAATTAATGTTAAATAATAAAGTTTAATTTTTCTAAGGAGGCATGTCTTGTGATACCTTAAAATTGTAATGATACATTCATCTTTCATATACAACTATAATTATAATTTGAAAAACAAAATTATACTATATAGTGATCAATCAATGACTATATATTGATTAATCAAAGTTATATTATTAAAATTCATTACTTTGACAAGGTTGGGATAAAAAAAAATCATGTCTAGCAGTAGAAAAATTCTATATATTTGAGTAGAAGCCTACAATAATTTTCTCTATTTCATATCTATATTTTCTTTGATATTTTGTTCTCTATTATTCATTATAAATCAAGACATTGTGAAGTGCATCTTCTTACCTATTAATATCTAACTTAAAATAAATATTGATTTGTAAATGAAGAGATTAAAAAATATAAATATAGAAATTTTTCGTAGATTAATTGGTAGGGATTTAAATACTTCACATGACTAACAATGAAAAAATATTAACTTGGTAGAGAAATTTCTAACCACATCCCAAACACACTTCCTCAAAATCTACAAATAAAATATAGAGAATACTATTAATTCAAAAAATGATCTTTATTAATCCCGCGACATCTCTTTTTGTTTCATGAGACCCCCTTCTCCATAAGACTAGAAACTAAGGTAGAATGTTAATAAACACGTATATATAACTACTACAAATATCTTAGTTATATTTATTTTAAAATTATATTAAAAATATCAAATTTGAATTGTTTTATTATATCATGCATTTTTTTTTTTAGGAGCAACTTAAGTATTAAAATCAATGATTGAAAATCTCTAGCAATAATATATGATGGTGAAAAGAAATTTCATCATTGAGCACTACTATTGATGGGTGTTTTTGCATGCTTTGTTAACACAGGCAGTGCGTAGGTTCACTACCTCTCTTGAAAGGAGACTTCCAACAAAAAGTTTCCATTTGTTGTACCCTCAACACACACACCCCATTCAAAACGGGGACCCTCTTGTCTTTTTCCTTGCTAGGACGTTTTATCACTGCCTCATTTTCCATGCCCTGTTTTGGTGTCCTGGATGGTCAACGTACCTCCAAAGTCTCATCTTAAGTTGACCATGTTTCATCCCCTCCATTTGTTAAGTTCTAGTTCCCTGTAGAGTCTCCTTGGAAGTTTACTTCTGCCAGTGGCCTTGGGGCCTAGAAAGCCCACCTTGCCAGGTTTCCTTCTTGTGTTCATCATCCGAAACGGCAGAAGGCTTCAGCCTTCCTGAGCCCCAAGACCCGGCTCCTTCTTTGCCACCACATTTAACTTGTGCTAAAATTGGACTACTTTTGTCCCTGTCAGGCCCTGATCTCCAGACTTTCATCCTTGAAACTCTGTGATGAATTCACCATTTACAATGGCCAACCTACGCTGACACTCCATCCTTTGGGCCCTGAGATATCTTTTTCCAGAGGTTTTTCAAATGAAATTTGAAACAACCATCTGATGGCGACCTTTTGCCTCCTGGGTTCCAACCCTCCATTTTCTTTGAGGAACAACTAACATCGAACTTCAACATCTTTTCCCTCGTCGAGCTCCATCCATTGAGGTTCAGCTGGTTAAAAGGGGAAAAATAGGTCCATATTTCTGACCTCCGTGGTCCACCCTCCTAATTGACAATAAACTTAACAAAAAAAATCTGGTGGCCAAGCTCAATGTCGGGTCCGACATACCGAGCCGCTCCCACAAAATTTATGTTCCACATTCGCTATTTTCAAACGATAATTCATGAACGACTTCCCACCCCTTGAGACCCGAATGCTTCAAAGTTTAAGGTTCACATTAACTGCATTTTAGCCTCCTGGGTCACCAACCCTGAAATTCTGACTTGGGATTTCGTTCCTCGTTCCTTCCTAGCTGTTCCAAATGGTGAAGCCCTGACAACTTTCCAACCTTATATCTCTGGGTGCCCCAAAAGTGACACAAATGATCTCCAATTCAGAAACCAATCTCAACCCACGTGCCAAAATTTGGCCTTCTCCTACATTAGCACTTCAAACCATCTAGATTTGAAGTTGGGAGAAATCACCCAAATCACACTACCCTGTTTGCCCTTCAAAACAACATTCCTGCTAGGGAAGTTCAACCCTCTGGGCCCGGGTTGTCAAAAATACCTCCAGTAAATTACTAATGACATCTTGAAGTAAATGGTGGATTTTATGGATGATATATCACCTAATTAGATGTCATTTATAGGATTTTGACTGATGTTTATGCTTTCGTAATTGGTTGTGCTCATTGTGCCTTTGTTTGCAAGATATATGGAATCAGGTGCAGGACCCTCAAGGGCAGTTGTAGAAAAATACAAAGGGAAAAAGGTAGGAAAGGCTCCTCATGGAAAGGAGGACAAATACTAGATGAAGTACTAGTTCTAGGGAGAGCCTCTACATTCAAAAATTATCAAAGACTGGAAAGAAATTATAGACACCAATATCGGCCACGTCAATATTGATGAATTCAAGCAAAGGGTCAGAGTCCATCCTAAGACCGAAAATGAAAGAATGATTAGGAAAAGTGGAATTTATAAAGCTGTAGGCTTCCCTCCATCCCTCATAGCCCCCGAATTGGTCATGGCTTGTCGACAAGCATATCAACCACGTACACAATTTTTTTTTGACAAAGATGGAAATATCCTTGTTGACATGTTAGGTGAGGTGAATACGAAGAATTTTCACATCCCCACCTTTGGGGAGATGGAGATTCCCACCATAGTAGAATGTAAGGCAACTTGGGATGAGGACTCGATGGGCTACAAGAAGCTTATAAACCAATACTAGCTCAAAGAGAAGAGAGACAATACTGTAAAGGTTCCTCAAGAGCTCTTTTGTAGCAACTTCCATGAGGATTATCGTGACTTGGTCACCATGTTGAGTAGGGTGATGGGCCTCCCCACTATTGTATAATTTTAGGAATGG
>VDFB02271358.1:688046388-688084337 GCA_007258455.2 Sequoia sempervirens
TTGTGAAAATGATTTAGTGAATGATCATGACAAACACATTTGTGTGGAGGATTAGATTGAAAGTTATTAAAATCCTACATCCCCTACTCAAGAAGACATTCTAGGACATGAAGATGTAAGTATAGATAATCATTAGAATAAAACCTTTTCTTCTCCTACTATCTTCTCTAGACATTAAGAAGATAGTCTTGTATTTAAAGATATCCTCATTGAGACTCTTGAGAATCTTATTCCTCCCTTTCCTAAGACCCCTACCATTTGGGATGACTTATTTGAAAAAAAATGTCTATTGGTAACCATGAAACTCCTAGTCATCCTTCCAATATCTTTCCTAGCTATGAGAGTTTCTTAGTGCAATAGAATAACAATGTTGACACATTCCATAATTCCACACCTAATATATCTTCTATTTGTGGGAGTGAAGTGATAGAAGAATGTGCAAGCATATAAAATCATGATATTAATCATAGTTCCTCTTCTCATAATATCTCTCCTACATGTGATGAAGGTATTTTAGAGTTAGAAGATACATCCATGGAGAATCATGACAATGTTGAAAGCTCCTCTTCTATAACTTATCCTACTTTAGAAGACACTATGGCACAAGAGAATGGGATCATAAACACATCTTTTAGTCTACATTCAACTTCTCAATCATCCCCTATTTGTGAAATTTTTTTTGTGAGCAATCATGATAATCACATTATTTGTGAGGAGGATATGTTGGCATTAGATGATCAACCCTTTAAGAAATATTTTTCTTCTCCTATTTTGCAAGACATTATTGGAAAAAGGGATGTAATCACAGATAATCATGATAATCATAATTGTTCTCTCCTAATTTCTCTCCTATTTGTGAAGAAGATATTTTGGAATTAGATGAACTATTCATTGAAAGTCATGAGAATCTTCTTAATCCCTTTCCTAATGTTTCCCTCATCCAAGAATACACAATTGAGCAAAAGTATCCAATCATTGAACAAGATGAATGTGATGCCTTTTCTTCTCTTGATTCCTCTTCTCCTTGTTCTGAAGTTACTCTACAAAACCCATTAATGGAATGTGATCAACATCTTGATTTCTTCTCTCCTACAAACTCTCCTACTAGGGAAGGTATCATGGCGCACACAAACATCAACCCTATCAATTTCAAACAAAAATTCAATCTCACTTTGAAGCATCATGAACTACTTGATATGGATCAAGCCTTGATGCCAATCTTAGGAGTTCATGATAAGTCACCCTTGACTCCTCCAAACAATAAGGTTGCATATGCTACCATTAGTACCAAGCAAAAAGATAGAGAAGGAAAAAATTAAATTGAATATGCTAGTAGGTTATTGGAAGAGGTTCACAAACCTTTGAATTCATTCCTCTATCCATGGGAGAATACAAGATCATAACAAAATAATCTAAAATGAGAAACAACAAACTAGTAACAAAAATAAAAAATTCAAAAGCATCCACTTCAATCAAATTAAAACCAAACAAAAAAAATTTGAGGAAATTAAACAACCACCAAATTTAAAAAATAAAAACAAAACAACATGGGAAAGAATGTGATGATTTGGAAAAATGTATCCATGTCCCTATAAATCCTAAAACACAAGAGACAAATCATGATTTTCCTTTCATATAAATCAAACCATCAAACAAACCTTCCTTCAATTTCAACACTATCACAAACAATTCTTCCATAAAAACTCTAACCTTGGTACATTTGAAACTGATAGATATCTCATTAAATATGTATCAAGCAAAAATGTTGTTTACTTATCAACATAAATAACATCAGTTGTTGCTCCTTGCCATATTTGCATATTTTTCATTCCTCGCAATGAGAAGCATACCATCATCCACTCCAGGCTCACCTTTGTCCTACACTAAGTGAGGGCAAAGAGTTAGAAAGCCTTATCCTCATATGTCACTTGTTGTTGTCTCTTTTGACTAATCGTTAACATTTCTTGAACCTATAGGAGAAAGCTTGAGCTATGGATGACATGTCTTAAGATTGACTCGCATGTGACATACTACCATTTTTCATGACGTAGCTTATCGAAAACATATGACTTGGCATAGGGCTTTCTGAATAAGCTCTCATGTCTCCATCTACTTTAAAGCAATTACTCACAGTAATGGTGTGTAGCAACTACTTCAAAGTGGGGGAATACATAGACAACATCATTTTGAAAGTTTCATGGCGTGATTCACTTTTTCTTGTGATGTTTCTTCTCCTTGGTGGTGTCATTGGGTTTGATGCCTTCCAAGTGTGTACGATCAACTGAAGTGGCCTGATGTGAACAAAGCATCCCATGGATAATGGTCTGACAATGGAATAATGATCAACTGAAGTGGCCTAATGTGAACGAAGTAACCCATAGATAATGATCTGACATCTTGATTTTTCCTCTCTTTGATAAATTAGGCATGATGTGCCATATGAAGAAGACCTTACATTAAGAAAGAAAAATCCCCTTTAACAAAATTTTTACATGACATTCAAAAGAATTTTCATTGTGGTGCCTTATCAAAGTTATCAAGAGGATAACTTTGGTATGGTTGGTCTGATGAGAAGTTGACATGTTGGCATTACTTTCTCATTATACAGTGGGAAGTTGACACACTAGCATGACTTTCTCACTAAACCACTTGCTTGGGACATCTCACCCCATGGACGACCTTATGTTCTATGGCCCCAGAGTGAGCGCATATTTTTCACCCCATTTTCCTTTCTTTCCATTGCATGATTATGTATATTGTGTGTTTGACTTAGGATCTTGGATCCTGGGGGCTTGCACAATCTCCTTTGATCTTTGTTATTCTTTGTCATCTGCATCTAGGTAAGCGCACCAAGATGGTTCCCAAAAAGAGGGCTTAAGTTCCCACTTTTTTTTTGAAATTAGGAAACACTGACCTTGGACATGAAACTGAGGATACTTACACTCAAACTTTTGAGATGGAACAAAAATAAGGATTCAAGTGCTTCAAGTCTACATTCTTGTAGACATGTAAAATATATTGATTGACATCGTGCATTTGATCCTGACTCACTAACATCATTTCTTCCTGAACCATCCTTCGGTCTAACCATTTAATCAAATTCCCCTATCTAATTAAATTCATCAATATTTGTCTCTTAATTAGATAAATCATTTTATCTAATTAAGTCACTTTCCCTTGTTAATTAAATCAATCCATCTGATCTGACTATCCCTATTTACTTAAATAATCAATGTATTTGATTAAATCCCTAAATTCTATCGATTAAATTAAATAAATTAAAACCTTATTTAATCTAACACCATCTCTTTTAATTAAATAAAACAAAATCCTTATTTAATTAATGCCTTGTCATATTCCTCTCTTATCTAATTTAAATATATCCATAAATCTAAATCAAATAACTCACATCATCAAATCTCTTGTTAAATTAATTAACCCTTGATTAATTTAATCTAATATCATGTCACATCCTCTAGATAATGCAAGTTGCACATGAAAATAGATTTACTTCATTTATTAAATCCCTATTTTCCTCACAAGCATCTTTTGGAATATTCTCTCAATTTGAATTCAAAAATTCCAAGTCAACATGTACATCCAACAAGGCAATAAGTTCATCTTACATGTACTTTTTCCTTGAGCCAAGTGGCATTTATTGCATTTTCCCTTCCCTCTTACATGTCATTTCAACAAATTTGAAATTCAAATGTATGCATTTATTGGAACAAACCCCAAATCTTGCACATCCATCATCCATTCATAGCTTGACAAGTGGCACCATATCATTGGATGAATGTTAGTCCCACATTGCTCAAATTTGGACATTCATCCATCTTGAAATCCTATAAATGAAGAGCTCATATCCTCATTTTATCATCCACAATCGAAGCAAATTTACCATGCTCAAATATCTCTTAAATTTCATCCATTACCATTGAGTTCTAGCTAGGTTTTTGCAGATTTTTGGTTTGGGGCTCTCATCCTTCATCAAAAAAGTGGATCAATCTCTTCAACATTCGAAGCTTGCATCTTAGGAATTGGGAAAGGGCTAATTTTCACATCAAATTGGCACCAATTCCCCCATGGGATTATGAGTTTGCACATCTAATTAGGATTTCTATCTATTTCATTGTGTTCTTTACTATTTTCTTTCCTAGTTTGAGATTGTAAATGGATTTCATGGGGAATCCTTGTTTTGGCTTGCAATCACTTGTCTAACTTGTTTGTTCTTGTTGTTTTGCAAGTAGCAAGGATGGGGTTCACACATTTGACGCTAGAAGGAGGGTTGGATATCATTATTTCTAATCTTTTCTTGAAATTTTTGCATTTTTCTTCACAGATAGGAAATTCCAACATAGGCTCGTCAGCGTCGCTATATGGCACTGCTTGAAACACAAACTGCACTGCTGGACTCATCCTACCAATTTTTTTGAATTTTAAACTCTGTCACTAGACTTGCCGACCTGCAGAAAGTTTGAAAAAAATTTAAACTCCAATGCTGGACACAAACTGCAATGTAGGCCAAAAATTCTGATGCAGTTGAGCTCTCTATCCCGACACAGAGTGCCACTAACTGGTAAGCGGAACTGTGAGGGCACCACTAGGAGAACAAACTGCAATTCCTTCACGAGTTGTGACACTGGGAGACAGTAAAAAGGGGAAATTTAATTTTAGCACATGCTTTTGATTTATGATTGATCTTTTCTCTATTTTCTGCTTTTTAATTTATGTATGTTTCAAGAATCTGACTAGTTTTTGTCACTTGTAGGTTGGAGATCAAAAACAAGAAAAGGAGGAGCACGATGGTGATAGTTCATCCAATCAAAGTGTTTTTAAAAACTTTAGTGTTTGTTTAACACTTCTTTAGGAATTTGTTATCTTCTCCCTCTTAGGACACTAACTTTTATTTGGGCTTAAAAAGGACATTTCCCATTTCTTGGAAAGGCTAAAACAAACTTTAGGATCACAACTTACTAGATTTTGTTTATTGGATTAACAAATTGAACAAAAAAATTATCATTTGTCTTTTGATGCTCTAAAAAAAATTCATTTGGTTTGTGGATTTAAAAAGAACAAGTGTAGCTTTGTTTTTCATGAAGGCTTACTTAGACTAAAGGCATTGAAAAAGGACGTATGCACTTCTGTAGCGCTTTATAACGATCTTGAGAATCAAAAGACCTTTTTCATGACTTTGGGATGAGATAAAATAATCACCTCCACACTTCGATTTGGGTTTAAAATTGAACATCTTGTGCGAGTGTGAGTGGAGGCATTTTCGCATATATTCTCTTTCTTTGTTGCTATCAAGGATTGATTGAGTTATGTATTTTGTTCTTCACTCACTTTTGGTTATCCTAGAGGGCCTACCTTGGGGAAAAAGTACTCACCCAAGGGAACGACTCAACTAGTAACACTCTAAAGCCAAGAGTATTTCCAGTCGGGATATAAATGTGGATATTGGAAGAAATGCCAATATCACATGGTTGACTCTGAAAAGATGGATCCCAAAGGGGACTCTTGCCACATTGGGTCAACTCTTACGAAGGGAAAGTCCTTATTAAAATCCATGTGCTAGAATTTTACAAAATCCTTAATCTATTTGTTGGTACAAGAACGGTCGTTCTGAAGTAGCCCCACACTTTTACAGTCTTTAGTAGAAATGGAAAACATGCCATGGGAGTTTCATGGGTGTTGATGCTTGGTTTCCCCGTATAAGTGAGTGTCATGGATGGGAGTTAGTGGGGTCAAGCATCTAACCATTCGCTAAAGACAAGCGTAGCTGGACTTGTCCAAGTGGGGATTCAACAAATATTGCCTTACACATCCATAGGGTTTGTAATTGTTCTTGGTCTGAAAACATAATGCTTTATTCGAAAACATCTGCAAACAAACATTCAACATGATCCTCAAAATTTCAAACCCTTTAGGAGGAAAATATCATTGACCAAATTCTCATGTTATTGCTTGCCCTTGGGATTACATCCTTAGATCTTTCTAAGCACTTGAATTTACATCTCAATTTTCCTAATAAAGTTAAACAATAGGTAACCCTTTCCTTAAATTCATCAAAGTTTCACATAATATACCTTGTGAAAGGAGATGAAGTTGAGACATTGGACATTCAGTTTGAAATCTAATCAAAGAGTGTGTTTGTGGTAAAAAGAATTCATTAAGCAAAGATAAAAAATAATTGGACCCCACACATGTGTTTTCAATGATTTCATGCAAAATCAAGATTAAGAAACCAAAGGTGAAAGCCCTTAGTCTAATAGCTTGTCAAGAACATCTTTCTATGTTATACGAAGTTAGACAAAGACTGCTTTTCAAATTTTACAAGAAGGCTTCAAAGAACAATCCCAGTTTGTATTCATTCTATTACTACCAAAACCCAAATCTTTTCAAAGAATTTGAACATCTTGTTTAGAGAAAAGCTTGTTCTTCAATACCTAGGTCTAGGAAAACAAAGTTTCTTTTTTAGGTTCATCTTAGGATCAAAGAAAATCAAAATATTTTTTTTCCATCCTTCAAAACATCAAAACCAACATCATCTCACAATCACCTTTTGGAAAATCTTGAAATCATCCTTAATACTAGGCTTTGTGGAAAAATAAAAATCATCAAAATCATTGAGACTAAATCCTTCAAGAACATTATCAAAATCACCTTTGGCTAGGTATGTGTAGATGCATCCTTTTGCATATGCTTAGTCAAAATCATCTTGTTTAGCTTAGTATATGTAGATGAATCCTTCGTCATATGCTTAGTGAAACTATCATCTTGTTTGGATAGGTGTGGGTAGGTTCATCCTTCTTCCTACACATATTCAAATTATCATCCTTTGATCAAATCTATCTCTTAGATAATCATCCAAACATCTTAGGGTCTACTTGTTCAAAAATCCAAATCAAAATCAAAACCAATCAAGGACAAAATCAAATCCAAAATAAAAATCTGAAACATTTCCTAAAGATCCAAAAAGCCTAGTATCTCCTTCAAGATTTACCAAAAAATCATAAACATCCACATCATCCATCTTTTACATCATCATCATATCACCTTTAGATCCTCAATATATTCCAAAAAATTTCTGCTTTGAGACATAAAATAAAGATCAATCCAAGGAATCAGGAGATTCATCTCCCATAGTCTCGAACGTTGATCCTTGTTTTATGGTTCTAACTAGATCTCAATACAAGAAGAGCATGGAAGCCAGCAAAGAAACACCCGCTTCAAGTGATCTTGGCCAAACAAATTTTGAGATAAATCTCGTTGAGTCAAGCAATCCATTAACCATTTCATCATCCCAAAATCTGCAAGAGGAAAGCCAAGGAGAGGATCTTACCTTTGGAATGTCTCATGAAGAAATAACTAAAATGCTCCAAAATTCAGAGAACCAAAAAATCATCAACATCATGATGAGACTTAACCCTTCATTATACATGCTTGAGCTAGCAAAACAAGGGGCCAAGTTACCTTTGGATTTCGACATGAGTACCATAGTGGAGACATCATTTCCTCCAATCTCATCCACCATTCCCATTTCATCCACACCCCCATCCAAAAACATCACGGAAAACATTTCACAAATCACGACATCTCTTGCTCCAACCCAACCTAATGTTAATAAGGGAAATGCATTTCTCAATGCTATTCAAACACACCCCCTTGTTAATAATCAAAACTTGGATGCAAATACCACCTTGGAACAAACCATACTCAAAAACCCATTACATAATAATGTTCCTCTCACTTTCCATCATGATCCATCATCAACATTTTTTCGCGCAGCACCTCAAACTTCTCTACTCACAAATTTGCAAGAGGAGGGAGATATGTTTGGACTAGGGGGAATTTTCGACACCACAACATTTTCACAAGGACACACACCCCTCATATTTCCACCTCTTCTACCATTTCCATTTTCATCTACACCACTCCTTGGTTTAGGGCTCCCCCTATACCAAGTATCGATCAAAACAACATCCCAACCATCAATCAAAGCATTATGCCAAACGCTCATAACTTGTTGTTGATATCACAACAACAAACGACAAACACACAAGCAATGGCAACATCATCAAACACCCCCTTAGCATCACAAAGCATGGTCTCTCAAGGACCAATCACATCAATAGCACCATCCATCATGCAAAACATCAACACCACCTTCACAAACACCATTCCAAATCCACCACCACCAACTTCCACCACATCAAGTCAATATAACGCAACATTGTAAGCTACTTTTCAAAGAGGATACTAACAAGTGCAGAAACAAAGATATGTATATCTAGCTGCTTAACAAGCTGCTCAAGCTGTGCAAGCCACCCAAGTAGCCCAAGCCGCACTACAAATGCAACAAGCCGCACAAGCCCAATCTTTATTACAACAACAACAAGCTGCCCAAGCTACACAAGCATCGCAAGCACAAAAGTTTTCTCAAGCACAACTTCTATTGCAACAACAAGCAACACAAGCACAAATAGCCCAAGCACAAGCTCAATATCAATCACAGCAAGCATAAGCAGAAGCACAACTTCTTGCACAAGTGGCACAATTGCAAGCATATCAACAAGCATTAAAGCAATATCAAGAGAAACAAGAAGTAGCAGAATTGGTAGCCCAACAACAAGCGTTGTGGGAACAACAACAAGCACAAATCTTAGCACAACAACAACAAGATCAACAACAAGCTATGTGCATACAAAAGCAAGTAGAAGCCTACTTCACCTGCCAGAACATACAAATACCATCAAACAACACACCAACCAACCCGCCCATCCAACCCATGATTCAAACACCCCAAAACACTTTCATCCCAGCCCCTGATCCACAAAATGATGTGATAGCATAAATTAGGTTGCTTTCGCAACAAGTGCTTGATATGCAATCTGGGCAAACAACAAAGACACTAAGTAACTTGTGTCCCTATCCATTTGATAGGAGCTTAGAGATGAAACCATTCCTTAAGGGATTTCAAATCCCCAAATTTGACAAATATTGAGGGATGGGAAACCCTGAAGATCACATCAGGGAATTCCAAGTTCATTGCATGGAGGTTGCATATGATGATACTTATCTGATGCAACTATTCTCCAGGAGCTTGGTAGGCCCCTCTATAGAATGGTTCTCTTGTTTACCTTCAGGCATTAGAACATTCCAAGAAATTAGAGACACATTCATTAAAAATTATGCATGCAACATTGCAATGGATGTTAGTCTCGAAGAACTCTACACTCTAAAAAAAGGAAAGGATGAGTCATTCACCACATTCCTACAATGATGGAAATCCAAGGCCAATTAGAGCAAGTGGACAATGCCAGAAGAACAACAAGTTTGCACCATCATAGCCAATCTTGAAGGCCACTTGGCATTTCATCTCAAGGTTCAGGGTATCACCACATACGATCAATTGATCCCCAAGGTGCTTAGCATTGGAAGAGCCCTTGTGACTCAACCTGCAGAATCAACATCATATCACGAACAACATAACAACCTTCCACCATCCAATTACAATGATAAACCTCGCACGTGGGCAAGGAACAAAAACATTACTAATGATGGTGTCGTTGGTGCAAAGGTGGTCATTAGTGCCCCACGCCAACATACACCTATACCACAAATCCAAACACAACACCAAAACATTCATCACACGACATACCATCCAAACAACAATCCAACCATGAATAATCTCAATGACCAAAGGGGACCACCCCAATGCAAAAATTATCCCAAACAAAAATACACCACTTTGGGGGAACCCCTTGAGGACATAATGAAAAATTTGATCGACAAAAAACTCATCAAACCTCCTACATTCAAAAATTACCAAGAACTTGACGTCAAACCTCCTTGGTATAATGAAAATCAACTTTGCAAATTCCACAAAATCAAAGGTCACACTACAAACAGTTGCATGAGGCTCAAAAAAATCATCCAAGATCTCATCAACAAGAAAATCATAAACATGGAACAACCTACTAGAAATCAAGATCTTAAGATATATACAAATCCAATGCTGAATCATGGAAACAGAGGGAATAAAAATGACAAAGGGAAGGGAAATGTAAATCATGTGTATGAAACAGTCGTTTCCTCCTTAAATGAAGATTGCATGGTCATCACCATCAAGGATGCCCATGCCGAAGATTGTGGAGTCACCACAAAAGGTGGCAAAGTCACCATCGCAGGATCATCCCAACCAAATAGAGTCCCCTCCTCTAGATCTGTTTTGCATGGCTACAATGTCTTAGATCAACTCAAGAGAATGCCAACACACATCTCCATCATGGATTTGTTAAAAATATCATCAGCTCATAAAAAGATCCTTGAGGAAGCATTGGCCTCATTCACTATCCCCATAGATCTTGATGTGGAGCAATTCCAAGCTATAGTCAGAAATATCATTACGCCTAATCTTCTTACATTCTATGACCAAGAGTTCCCCGCCCAACCATCTCACAACCGTGCACTTCACTTGGAAGCCATTGTACATAAGAGCAAAATCAAAAGGGTCTTGGTGGATGGAGGTGCAGGCTTGAACATATGTTCCCTAAGCCTCATCAAGCAGTTGAAAATATTATAAGATTCCATTAACAAAGGGAAGGGAATCACGATAAGAGCATATGATGACCAAGAAAGAGTGTCTCAAAGCATGATTAAACTCCCTATTCAAGTAGGGACGACTCTAATGGAAACCACTTGTTAGGTTTTGGACCTTGATTTGCCATATAATATCCTCTTGGGCTGCCCGTGGATCCATCTGATGAAATCCGTAGCATCAACCTTCCACCAATGTGTGAAATTTACACATAATGGACAAGAGATTACTATCCATGGAGATCCAGAACCATTTTCATATTGCAAAAATCTTGAGGCCAAGTATTACAAAATTCCCCAAGTGCCAAAAAATGATGAGGGCCCATCCACATCATACATCGACCCCGCCACCCTCACATCCACTTATGAGACAAAGACACTTGCCATCCCCACCCTCTCTGACATCAAACTCATCATCGAGGAAGATGGTTGTGGAAGTTACAAGCTCCCTAACAATGCCTTTGTGATAGGAAAGTTACCACAATCTCCTAGATCACGGGGACGTCCACAAGAAAATCAAGCTTCCACATCACAAACGTCTCCTGATGACTATCTTGAATTCACAAGATGGGGAGACCTTGGCCAGGAGGTTATTGAAGCAGATCCATCGCACATGCTATATCAAGATGAAAGACCTACATTAGAATTACCAATGGATGAGACAAGTAAGGGCCTACAAATGATGTTTGCAATGGGCTATGACAGAAACCAAAGACTGGGACAAAATAACAATGGCCTCATAATACCTATCATGCCAGAAATGCGACCCATAACAAATCTTCACCTTGGATGTACTCCTACGAGTATAACCATACATGGCCAACGTCCGCCGGTTAGAATGGTTAATATTTCTCCTCAGCCAATACTAGCAAAAGTACGCTGACCAATATCCATAGGTAGAGACATACATAACTTTATAACTGAGGCCTATATTAGTAGCGATGACGAGGATACCATGACCAATCTACATAGGTTATTTGAGGATACTGCCTTTTGCATGATTAGTACCTTATCTTTCGAATCCGATCATCAGAATCATGAGATCCATTTAGTCTATCCCCAACTTATCGACCATGACCAACGAGGACCACCAGTTCTCGATACATTCAAAAAAAATGAGGCACTCTCAGAATTCATGGGATTGAGAGATAACATTCCAGATGGAGATCACAAGACAGGGTTTATAATGGAGTTGGGCATGCATGCTTATTATGGGGAAATGATTGAATCCTTCAGTTGCAAAAGTGAGAAACTAAGAATCATATCTAAGTCCTTGAGTGAAAACCACACTGTGGCACTCTTTGACAAGAAAATAGTAAAAGGAAAGGACATATCCAATCGTGAAAACCTCTTTGAGGCGCTAGAGGATGAAGGGTTCAATCTTCCCTTAAGATCTATTCATCAGGAGAAGTCAGTAGTATTGGCCGAAAAATGCAATCCTATCAACCTAGGAACAAAGGAGACCCTGCATATCACATTCTATGCAGAATCACTATTATCAGAAGAGCAAGAACTTCTAGCAGCATTCCTAAAGGAAAGGCAAATAAACTTCACATGGAGTTATGCAGACATGCCAAGGCTTGATCCAAAGACTGTGGTTAATCACTTAGCAATGTATCTAGAGGCAAAGACGGTCAAACAAAAACTTTGAAAAATGCATCCTCAAATTGCCTTATTGGTCAAAATGGAGCTCAAAAAGTTGTTAGATGCAGGATTCATACGGCCAATAGATTATCTGAAATGGGTGTCAAATTTGGTACCTATTTCAAAGCCTGACTGAGCCATCAAAATATGCATGGACTTCAAATATTTGAACAAAGCATGTCCCAAGGATGATTTCCCACTTCTCAACATCGATATGATAGTAGACATGACAGGAGGACATGAGATGTTATCACTAATGGATGAATTTTCAGGATATAACCAGATCATGATAGCAAAAGAAGATCAACATAAGACAACCTTCACTTCTCCATGGGGGACCTACTACTAGAACATGATTCCATTCAGCCTAAAGAACGCAGGAGCAATCTATCAAAGGGCCATGACACTAATATTCCATGATATGATTCACAAGACGGTTGAAGACTATGTTGACAAAATTCTAGCTAAGTCAAGAAAAAGACAAGATCATATAGCAACCCTAAGTGCTATCTTTGATAGACTAGAGGAATACAAAGTCAGACTGAATCCCAAGAAGTGCATCTTTGGTGTACAATCTGGTAAATTGCTAGGATATGTAGTGTCCATGAGGGGTATCGAGGTGGATCCAGCAAAAGTAAAAGAAATCCTTTAGATGGAAGCACCAAAGACATTAAAACAATTGAGAGGCCTCCAAGGCAGACTCCAATCCATCTAAAGGTTTATAGCACAACTGGTAGACAAACAAAACCCTTATTCTCACCTACTCCACAAGGGAGTAGTGTACAAATGGGATTCCAAGTGTGAAGAGGCATTCAACAATATCAAAGAATATCTACTGACACCGCTATGCCACCCATCCCAAAGAAACCATTGATTCTATATGTGTCAGCAACAGCAACAGCCCTTGGAGATCTCCTAGCTCAGCATGATGAAAATGGAATGGAGAGGGCCATCTACTACATCAGCAGGACAATGGTGGGGCATGAGCTAAACTATTCATTTATTGAAAAAGCATGTCTCGCAGTAGTGTTTACATCTCAAAAATTTAGACATTACATGTTGGCACACAAGATAAAGCTCATTGCAAAAATTGATCCCCTCAAGTACCTACTATCAAAGGCAATGTTAACCGGTAGAATGAAAAAATGGGTGATGATACTGTCAGAGTATGACATCGAATATGTAGAGCGGAAAGCTATGAAAGGCCAAGTTATTGCAAATCAACTAGTAAAAGCACCTATTTAAACTGAGAATCCTCTTGTCTCAGAATTTTGAGATGAATCCACCTTTAAACTCAACATAGCCAACCATTGGAAACTATACTTCAATGGCTCATACACACAACATGGATTAGGAGTTGGTATCTTCTTCATCACCCCACAAGGGGATTGCATACCAAGGTCATATAAACTGGCATTTCCTTGTACTAATAACATCGTGGAATATGAGGCTTTAACCATAGGTCTCAGAATAGCAGTGCAATGGAATATCATAGCTCTCAAAGTGTATGGAAAATCTTAGTTGATCATAAATCAAGTCAATAATGAATATCAGACCAAGGATGACAAGCTCACTTCATACAAGAAATTGGTGGAGACTCTCAAGGAATATTTCATTGAAATAACATTTGAGCAAATTCCTAGAACCAACAACAGAGCAACAGATGCCATGGCAACAATTGGGTCCCTATTAGACATCCCCAACAACATTCCAAAATATGAATTCTTGATTGAGCAGCTTCTCGTTCCCGCATTTGAGGTACTAGAATCATAATATGTGTGTGAAATTGTTGGTCCTGGCGATCCTTGGGACCATGACATCTACACATATCTTCACATAGGAGTTATACCCGTTCACCTTCCATCGAACCTAAAATGAACCTTCATTAAAAAGGCATCCAGATTTGTCATCCTAGGAGATACCCTATACCGTAGAAGCATAAAAGGTACCTTACTGCGTTGTTTAAATGCTGAGGAGGCATTAACCACTCTAACTGAAGTTCACAATGGTATCTGTGGTTCACACTCAAGTGGAATAACCATAGCCAAGAAACTACTAAGGATGGGGTATTATTGGCCCACAATGGAACGAGAAGCACATGATCATGCCAAGAAGTGTCTACAATGTTAGCAGCATGGGGACCTCATCCATGCTCCAGCTCAAGAACTTCACCCGATCGTCACACTGTGGCCCTTTCACAGTGGGTACTTGATCTCATTGGGAAAATGACACCCACCTCATCGAATGGCCACAAATTTATCATAACTGCAAACTAAGTACTTCACAAAGTGGGTGGAAGCCATTCCCATGACATATATCACTGGAAAGTAGATCTCAAAATTCATCTTGAACTATCTCATCTATCATTATGGTGTCCCACAAGCCATTATCTTAGATAATGGGACACCATTCAAGAACCAAGAGGTTCGCAACTTATGCGAGAAATTCAAAATCTAGCATCACTTCTCCACCCCATACTATCCCCAAGGTAAAATCCAAGTAGAAGCTACAAACAAAACCATCCTCAAAATCCTCAAGAAAATAGTCAATGACACAAGTCGTGACTAGTATCTACAGCTTAATCCTGCCCTCTGGGCCTATTGAACCAACATTCGCACACCCACTGGCGCCACCCCATTTTCCTTGGTTTACGGATCAAAATTAGTTCTCCCTATTGAGATCGAGCTCCCATCCCTCAGGATATCAATGCAAAACCTCATCACGGATGAAGAATACAAAGTATCAAGACTAAACGAGCTGGAGTTACTAGATGAAAGATGCACAGATGCTTTAAATCATTTGCAAGTCTATCATAATAGACTCAAACAGAGCTACAACAAGAAAATCAGAACTAGGGCTTTCCATGTTGGAGAACTGGTCTTAAAATAAAATCAAAAGAATGTCACAAACCCAAGCAGGAAAAACAAGTTCGAACCTAATTGGTTAGGACTTTTCGTCATCACAACAAGTTATAAGTCAGGGGCATATCAGTTATCAACACCTGAAGGGGAACCTCTGCAGGAGCCAATGAATAGCTCCCATCTCAAAAGGTTTTATGCCTAAATCTTTCAAGGTATAGAACCAAAAAATCCAAAAAATCAGAAAAACTCCTAAAAAAATGGTTACCTTGGCAAAAACCTAGCAAACAGGCATTTGGTGACAACAAAAAATCTAAAAAAATTAGAAAGAGGATCAAAAATAGTAAAGAGAAAAATCGTCCTCCAGTGAAAACCACTTCGGTGGCACTTTGGACAAGTACCTTGGTGAAAACCTAGCAAACAGGTGCCTTGTGTAAATAAGCACTTTCCATCCACCAAGATCTTTACGGTTTGTTCTGCATCATCCCTCCATTACACTTCCAACATCCACCACATTCAGGTCTCCATCAATGACTCATCCACTCACATCTGCACCGTAGCTTGGTCCTATTTTTGTATCATGATCCCTCCTAGTACTACTTGGCCCGTCCTCAAGGTCAATTTGTCCTGCCTTTATTAGGGTAGTCTATGGCATCACACTGGGGGCATGTTCTTATTAGATCAGATTCATGTATATTCTTAAAGTCCTCAAATCAGAAAATCCAAAAACATCAAAACATATCAAAATCCAAAAATAGGTCAAAAAGTCATTCAAAAATTCAAAAACATGATCATCTTGGTGAACTATGTCATCTTTGAGCTTGAACACAGGCAAGGTTGATCTTTGATAATCACCCGAGACATTTAGGTCAGTCCTATAAGATTCTATCATAATAAGCTGATAGTTCATCATGTATATCTTCATTTGTAAATTTGTCAAGTCGTCAGTCAAACTACGTGGTCTCTACGTATATAACGTAGGCAAGGCTAATCTTTCGATCAGCCCCCAAGGCCCCTAGGATAGGTCCTTAGGTTAGTCTCTTGGTCAAAATCTTAGAAAAATACCAAAAACATTCAAAAAAATCAAAAAATCAAAACATTTGCAAAATCTTGAGAAAATACCAAAAACAGCCTCAAAACATTCCATAAACATCAAAAACATCCAAATATTTGAAAAAATCTATCTGTCTCATCCTATTTACACCCGCAATAAGCATCATCCATAATAAACTACTCGTCAACCTCAACCTTTTGTGAAACAGTCAGGAACAAGTCTAGCAGGTTAAATGTGAAAACTAAAAAGCGTCATGTCTTAGGTCTAAGTCAGTACGTAAGTAAGTTGGTCAATTCTTTGTGTCGATAGTCCATCATCCAAATAGTCCCATATCAATCATCTGATAACATCATGTCCTAGGATGAATCCTTCCTACAATGGGAATTATTTATCAGAAAGAACACATTAGATAAACGAAATGATGTGGCGCCATCCACTAACATGTCCTAGGATGTATCCTTCCTACAATGGGCATTATCTTTTGGCAATAAGTTTTGGTTCTTATCCTTAAAAACACATTCCCTTTTGGTTAGTGGTATTGAAGAACATCAACTTGTTTTTGTGCTTTATCTTTGTCTTTTGACTTATCTTATTTGCGCTCATTCCAAGGACGTCTTGATGATATCCCAAGACAAAGGATTTAGAGAAATAGGAATGGGGCAATGATCATTATCTTTTTTTTGTTGTGCTTGTTGGAGGTTCTTGTAAGATAACTTCAGCGAATACTTGCTTTGTTAGGTATTTATGGAAGAGGTCTAGGGAAACTTGTTGACTATTGCATGGATAGGTTTTCCTTTCTGGGTTTTGGTTTGAGGCGTCTGAAATTTCTGAAGTGTATCCTAGTAAGGTTTCTGTATGTCAGGTGTGAACAAGAATGCTTCTATCTAATTGTTGAGTCAAAGTCCATCTCACTAGGTACAACACCATCATGGTTTTCTATACCTTGATGCATCATACCATGTGTGTTATCAAACATAAGAAAGTTTGGGCCCTTTGAAGATCTCAATTCCTCGGCAAGTCATCATCATCATCATCATCATCATTTGCATTTGTGTCATCTTGCATCTTGTTGAAAGGACTTCTTCTTTTCTTACTAACTACACTAACAAGGTACTATGACAGTTGACTGTTATCGCCATCATCATCATTAATCCTGCATCCACAAACCAATGGTATATTGTATAAGCATATCACATAGGAAACATACACATTGCATATCCATCATCATATATGCAATTTGATCATAAATCGGTGCATCTATGTCATTGCATTTCACCCATTACATTGCATCTCATGGCATTATATCAATCATTGCATAAACATTCATTTACATTTCACAACCATTTCATATTACCATCTATCATATAAATCATCACATAAGAATCTATAGAAACATTTCATAACCATTTTTCGCATAAAAAATAGGTATATAAGCATTTAATTCATTAGAATTACATACGTGCATAACATCATGACATCATATCACCACTTTTTGCATTAATGTACCATTGCATCACATAATTTATTACATTTAGGATAATAACATTTGTTATTCTAAGCATCTCATGAAACCATTTCATTATGCATTAACACCATTTTATCACGACCATCGCATCATATCACATCCATCCATAAATCATCTCATATATAAGCATTTTTTACACATGATTGCATATACCATAGATCACGTCATTTTACATATTAAAATCCATATCACATATCACATTGACATAAAATAAATCATCATATAGATAACATCATTACACATCATATCATAGGTTATCATAATATAGATGGTCCAGTAATCATAACCATCATACATACATCAGCGAAAATAAATGCATCCATAAGAAATCACTACAAAGCATATAGAAATAAAACCATCCATGCATGAAGGAGAACACAGTACATCACATCAAAATCAACTCATATATCATCAATCATGTCACTATCATAATAAATCAGATCACTGTACATATATGTCAATTGGTACAAAAGGCCCATTGGGGCGATCAAAAATGAGCCCATAAGGCACAAAAAACTGTATTATCTAGATCAAACCTGGTCCCCATGGATGCTGCCCTCACCCCTATCACCGTGACCCTCTGGTGGTCTCTCACTGGCCAGCTCTGAGTACTTTGGGACCCAATCTACTCTGGGTACACTATCATGGTAGGCCTGACGTTAGTACTCTATCTCTCGGATGGCATCCCTGTAGGATCGTACTGGCACTGTACCCTGGGAGGATGAGGTTGTCATACTCTCGATCTGCTGCCTACGACCTAGCTTAGTGGTTGTCTATAGCTCTGTAGCCTGTCTCTGCTGCACAGCCTGATCCCTCTCTACTCTGAGCTACTCTCTCTCAGCTCTTGCCTGGTCTCTCTCTGCAATCAACCCCTGAACCTGGGCCTACAGTTGTGCAATCAATGCATCTTGACTATTTTCCTGTCCCTGTGGCTATACTTGTGGCTGCACGTGAACCTGGTCCTCACCCTCGACTCGTGGTGGTAGGACTGGCAACTCCTGCTATTGATCCTGCATATGGACATCTCCCTGACCTGGTGGAACTAGGGGCACACATGGTGAATCTTGTCGAATCTCGACCCTCAGTCCTCACCCTTGTCCCCTCCCTCTGCTTCTGACCCTGCGCACCTCTAGATCCTCACCTAGAATGTTCAACTGAAGAGGAGGTCTGAACCAATCTCTGTAGGCCTGTGTGGTCCCTGGATCTACCAAGCCCTAATCATAAGCCCATGGTCGGGCTACCAAGTTTCGAAAGCTATCAACTACCTTGGAGGTAGGAATACCATGTCCCCATGACATCTGTGACATACTGATTGCAAAGACAGCTACATAACCATCATCTAGTCGATCCTAGGGCTCTCCAAATTGACGTAGCACGTGCCCAGGTAGGTATCTCTCAAATCATGGTGTGCTCTCGCCCCTACATGTATCAGTCTTGGTGGGAGTAAAAGAGTTGATCAACATCGTTGGCCCATCCAGGCTGACCAAGGTATGGATGCCAAGTAAAGACAAGCATCTCTTCTAGGACCCGCCTCTAGTAGGGGATCCCATGCTCCCCAGTGTGTGTGAAGGACACACCGCCTCTATATCGTGCCACAAGGGGATCGTCTGCCCCCATCAGAACTGGAACGACACGTGGAAACAGCACAAGAATGTGCTCCCATGCCTAGACATGAAGTAAGGTCACTCCAGCCCCCAGCGCTCTCTCGTCCATATAAACATACTCGTGTAAATATTTGTAGAGTGAGGCAAGAAGTATAGGCCCCCATGCGAAGCGAACTAGCCTATCTCAAACCATCCTCTCCCAGCAATATCCCCAGCAAGGATTGAAGTATCAGCCTCGTCGGTCTAGGGCAATGAGGCTTGAAATGATCGCTGCAACTGCCCAACAGTAAGGAGGTGCAATAGCCCTATAGTGCTCTAGCTCAATCTGTCCCTCGCAATAGATAATGTCTCGTGTAGCGAGGACTCGGGTGCAGGACTCGCATCCCTCGTCCATGTCAAAGATCACTCGACAACCGTGAATAGGCAATCATAAAATGCTCCAAACATCCTCCAAAGTGACGGTGGCCTCACCAGTGGGAAGATGAAATGACGACATCTCACTGTGCCATCTCTCGGCTAGTGCTGACAACATCCCTAGGTGAGTACGCACAAGTGTCGCGTAAACAACATGCCACAATCCAGCAGCTCTCAGTCGATCCTGGTCTCTGTCGCTCAAGTCCTATAGGACGCTAGCCAAATCTCACAACCGGTGCTCCTGAGAGTAGAGCTCCCTCGGCCCGTCCTGCATAAAAGAAAGTCCTTGTGTTAAAAATTTTGAAAAATTCCTGGTCGAACGCTCCAAGCTCACTTTTGGCGACGTAGTTTGTGAAGGCGTCACAGTTTGATTTTACTTAAACTCTGATGCTCGAGCCCAAAAAAGAGCCAAATGGCACCACCGCAGTGCGCTTTATCCTCCATCATCGCAATTTGCATGAAAAGGGCGCCGTCGTAGCGCACTTTACCCAAATCAACCTACCGAGCTCGAGCCCAGTGTCAAAGTTTATAAACTCTGAATTGCACCGCCGCGATAGAAAACAACACTACTATGGCACAAAACAGCCTGGCACAGTGCAGTTTAAATGCTGAATGGTGATATATAGCCCCGCTAGAGGCAAGCTCCCCTTTTAAAGCAGTAATTAATGCACTAATGAAAAGACAAAGCTTTAGTAAGGGTCACATACCGATGCCCCAATGCTAGGTGCCTGCTGGTATGTCCAAACTCGATCTGAAATGTGTAGGGGAAGCTGTTGTTGCACCATATTGCCGGAGGATCAGAGCTCGAATCTCAAGTTTGCTAAGCGGAGGTGTGTGAAAATGACTTGAAAGTGACCCCTCGGGCCCATTTTAAGCTTGAAAATTAGGGTTTTTTGACCCTCAAGGGTTGTCTTGCTAGGGTTTTGGACCCTCAAACCTATTTTTGTCCATTCAAGGCTTGTTTTTCATCATTTTATTGTGTTTAGACACATTTTTAGCCTCCTGGACCCCTTTCAGACCAGTCTGATACTTTGTCACCTTTTTTTACGAGATCACCCAAAAAGTTAAAATTTTAGTCTAATCTCTCGAGGGGTCATTATAATGGCATGTTTTCTCTCACCATGTAGCAGTGGGGCAAGTTTTTAAATATCAAAATTTTTTGGCTTCAAGATCGAGATCAGTTATTCTTTGAACCAACACAATGAGTGCATTACTTCAAAGAGGGGCAAAATGTAGAGACATAAAATATATTGATTGACATCGTGCATTTGATCCTGACTCACTAACATCGTTTCTTCCTAAATCATCCTTCGGCGTAACCATTTAATCAAATTCCCCTATTTGATTAAATTCATCAATATTCATCTCTTAATTAAATAAATCATTTTATCTAATTAAGTCACTTTCCCCTGTTAATTAAATCAATCCATCTAATCTAATTATCCCTATTTAATTAAATAATCAACGTATTTGATTAAATCCCTAAATTCTATCCATTAAATTAAATAAATTAAAACCTTATTTAATCTAACACCATCCCTTTTAATTAAATAAATCAAATCCTTATTTAGTTAATCTCTTGTCATATTCCTCTCTTATCTGATTTAAATAAATCCATAAATCTAAATCAAATAAGTCACATCATCAAATCTCATGTTAAATTGATTAACCCTTGATTAATTTAATCTAATCTCATGTCACATCCTCTAGATAATGCAAGTTGCACATGAAAATAGATTTAATTCATTTATTAAATCCCTATTTTCCTCACAAGGCATCTTTTGGAATATTCTCTCAGTTTGAATTCAAAAATTCCAAGTCAACATGTACATCCAACAAGGCAATAAGTTCATCTTACATGTGCTTTTTTCTTGAGCCCAGTGGGATTTATTGCATTTTCCCTTCCCTCTTACATGTCATTTCAACAAATTTGAAATTTAAATTTATGCATTTATTGGCACAAACCCCAAATCTTGCACATCCATCATCCATTCATAGCTTGACAAGTGGCACCATATCATTGGATGAATGTTAGTTCCACACTGCTCAAATTTGGACATTCATCCATCTTGAAATCCTATAAATGAAGAGCTCATATCCTTATTTTATCATCCAAAATCAAAGCAAAGTTACCATGCTCAAATATCTCTTAAATTTCATCCATTACCATTGAGTTCTAGCTAGGTTTTTGTAGATTTTGGTTTGGAGCTCTTATCCTTCATCAACAAAGTGGATCAATCTCTTCAACATTCGAAGCTTGCATCTTAGGAATTGGGAAAGGGCCAATTTTCACATCAAATTGGCGCCAATTCCCCCATGGGATTATGAGTTTGCACATCTAATTAGGATTTCTATCTATTTCATTGTGTTCTTCACTATTTTCTTTCCTAGTTTGAGATTGCAAATGGATTTCATGTGGAATCCTTGTTTTGGCTTCCAATCACTTGTCTAACTTGTTTATTCTTGTTGTTTTGCAAGTACCAAGGCTAGGGTTCGCACAATTCTAAACTACTAATTTATTTTGAAAATGGTTGAGATTAATGGGTTCAAATGAGGGATGTATACAATTTGGTGTTGCTTTTTTAGAAAAACATAACATAGAAACTCTTGTACGACCCTCGTATGGTGAACTTATTTTTAGATTTCTTAAAATTGCTATGGTCAGAAGTTAGATAATAGTATATAGTTGATGCATGATTTTTTTGATAATTTTTTAATGAATGTTTTATTATTTACTAATTTTTGAAGTGGGCACTTCCTGAAAAACAAAATTTTGGTCGTGCTACACCTACAAATTTTGGAAACTAATTGAATTTTTTTTAAAAAAAATTATAGAATGGAGTTTATTTTCTAAAAATGTAATTTATTTGAAATTTTGATGAACGGTTCATTTATAACGAAAAAAACACCAAACATTGCTTTTTACCAAAAAAGAGACATACAAACAAAATAAATTATGGATGAAGGGCTTAACATTGTTACAAAGTGAAAAAAATTACATCATTGGATAGATAAGATAGAACCTAACATTACCTAGATGTTCGATTTGTTTGATATTGAACCACATGCAATCCTAACGGTCAGCATGAATCTGATTATGTGAAATATTGTAGAAATTGCAAAAGCATGTCTCTGGTCATTGGGAATTCCTTTCAAGCCTTTGGGTTGGTATTCCAAGGCAAATACCAATCCCAAGGCTTGGGGATTCCCAAAGAAATATATAACGCGAGCACGTTATATGTCAATTTTTTACGCGGTTTTTTTATTTGTGGGTAGAATGTCTAGAAAGACATAATGTGAGTGCGATATAACACATTCGTGTTATGTCTCGCTTTATGTTAAATGCATATTGAATGTATTTTTGTATGCACATGTATGTATGTATGTATTTATGTATGTATGCATGTTTGTATCAATGCATGTATATTGTATGTATGCCTACTTGTATGTAAGATTGTATATAGGTGCATGTGCATGTATGCTTGTATGTATGTAGGATTGTATGTACATATGTATTATGCTTCTATGTATGTTTTTATGTATGTCTTTAGAGGGAGGAAAAATTTTAAGAGGGAAAGAGAGAGAGAGATTCTAAAGAGAGGGAGAGGGGGTGGAAGTGATAGTTTAAGAGAGAGCGAGAGAGAGGTGGTGGAAGTGATAGTTTAAGAGAGAGGGGGGTGAAGCCACAATAGTGGTTTACAATTTGATGGAGGAATGAAAACTGAGAAAAAATGACCCCATGAAAAAAAAAACTAATTTTGGGGATTCATACAAACCTAGAAGTTTAACTGAACCAAAAAGGGGTTCAACTGAACCTGGGTTCGATCGAACCCCTTAAAAAATTTTCTGCCAAAAAACAAAAAAAATTCATATGAAAGGGGTTCAAGCGAACCCCCTTGAATAGGTTCACTTGAACCCCTAGGGGTTCGTACAAACCCCCCTAAATCCTCATCCCCTCCCTAAGACACACAAAAATCCTAAATTTTGGCACTTTAGAGCTCGAGTTGAGGATGCAAATGGAGGAATCTTCACAAACCCAATTGGAATTAGGTTAGTCCATGGAACGAGCTATCCAACGAATAAAATTTTAATATGTTTTGGTTTTATTATTAATTTATTTTTTTAGTTTTATTAAACATATAATTTTCATCAAAAATGAAGGTCTTTGTTTTGCACATGAGGAAAGATAGCAGATTATCAAAAAAAATTTTGAAAAATATGGGTATGTATAGGATCATGATGGGCCAAAAAGTGGCAATATTATGGGTATTTGTAGGGTATGTGGCTGACGACTTTTTTTTTACCCAAAATTGATGAAACGAAAAGGGTTTTTAGAGGAGATTCTCAGCTTTCCACCAATATAAAGTATGCTTTAATTTGAATTTAATAAATAATTATTATTCATTTTCTATTAGAATTACGACTAAAGTGCTAATTGATAGGCTGATTGAAAAACATCTATAACTTTCAAATGCTATCACATTTTTTGAATCTGAAACATGCATCACATTCTATGCTTCACATACTATAGGATTAAAAAATAAAAAATAAATTTCATGAAGTTTTACCAAGTTAAGGTGGTCGGGACATAGGACTTTTTATATTTTTAAAAGTTGTAATAAAAATCCATAATTAATTATTTACTTAGAAAAAATTACAAAAATATGCATCACATCCAGGACATGAGTCATCTACTTATATATAAAATCTTATAGAAAAATATTATCATTTTAGTATGGTTAGGGTGGTGGACAAACACCTATTTCTTATTTTTTCCTGAATTTAACTGCATTGAAATTTCAAATTTTCACCAAATAGATTTTAAAAACAAAGAAAAACCTAGTAGTTTAGAAACTACATTCAATTTGCTACAAATTCTATTCTTACATATTTTTGAAATAATATAGATAACTTATTCAAATTTTTACGTCAAGTTTCCTAACACTGATTTTTCTGAATTTTTTTCCACTTAAGGGCCTATTTTTTCCATGATGATCCTGCACATACCCATATGAGTGCACCAGATATTGAAGTCCTTGATCCAACAAAAAAATAAAATTGAATTTCAATATATACAAAAAAATTTGTGTTATACGGTCGCGCTATGTCTGAATTATAATTGGTTTGACTTCAAAACTTGATTAAAGAAAAAATATTCAATAAAAAATTGTCTAACAAGTGGAAGTAGGGTGCCTTTATAATAGTGGGTTACAATTTATATGAGGAAGGAAATTTTGGTTTTTTCCTTTTTCTAAAACTCAAGGGGTTCGGTTGAACCATATGGTTCGACCGAACCCCTAGTTCGCATGAACCCCAAACCCTAAATGGAAAAAAACCTTATTTAAATGGGTTCGACCGAACCCCTTTTCATATGACAAAAAAAACAAAAGCTCTCATTTCGACTGTCACTTTCTAAAATTGCCATTGCTTTCCCTGTGTGCGGCGAACCGAGACAGTGACAGCGAGCGAACTGATTTCTTCTTTCTGGCGAACACAACTTCAACTTGGTCTCTCCAAATTTCATCAGCCTGAACTTCCATAACGAGCACCAGGTATTTGAAATTTGAATTTTTTAGAGTTTAAAATGCATTGATATGTTAAATTTCGAAACCCTAGATGCAATTTTTTTTAAATTTGTTGAATTCAAATTGGATTTCTTTAGAAGTTAATTTTTTTTAAATTTTTTGAATTCAAATTGGATTTGTTTGGAAGTTTTTAAAATGTTATCAATTTTTTTGAATTCAAATTGGATTTTCTTCTCCATTTTGCATACATTTTTATGTTCTATGTGTAAATTAAATATGCCTTCCCATTTCAACAATCAAAGCTATGGATACCCTACTCCTAAATGGAAAGACCAAGTGAAACATATATAAGAACTTAATAGCATATGGAAACAAACAATATAAAGTTATGAAGTTCAAATAGAACCACAAATTGTATCATTTGTAACATTAAAAATTTCCATATTAACCTATCAAGAGATAAATATGCAAAATAGATTTAATTTTAGTTACAAGAAAAATGTATAAATTATAAATTTATAACATAATTATGTACATGGGAAAATCCTCTTTGAAGAAAAATCCCACAACCAAAAACATGAACCAATTATATTATTTGATAATAATATCATTTACAATAAAATATTCATGTGCATACCCTTATAGTAGTATCATCAACATGTGATTCATATGGAGTAATTTCTAGTAGCATGATGATACCTATAAAATCATTATGCTTTCTCCATCTAACCTTATAGTGTAACTTCTCCTTCCATTACCATGTCATTACCTTTCTAGACCTTCCACTCTTTATACATTCTCCTTTTTATCCTACACTACTCTTACCACTAATATATCCCTATACCTTGGATATACTATTGAAGAAATTTAACTTTCAATATCGCAAAAATTAGACCCATATTTTTAAACGTAAAATGTGTACATATAATAAAATACAATCCATGCTTCCTAATTCAACTTCATTAATATCTATCAAATGAACTTAGGTTCATTACAATAAGATAATAATATGGGTATGTCCAGGATCATCATGGGAAAAATAGGCCCTTAAGTGGCAAAAAAATTAGAAAAATCAAAGTTAGGCAACTTGACATAAAAATTTGAATAAGTTATCTATATTATTTCAAAAATATGTAAGAATAGAATCTATAGAAAATTGAATGTAGTTTCTAAAATACTAGGTTTTTTAAAAAAAAAATCTATTTGGTGAAAATTTCAAATTTCAATGCAGAGTACTTAAATTTCATAGAAAAAATAAGCGGGTCTGTCTAACCACCCTAACCACAATAAAATGATAATATATTTTTATAATATTTTAGATATAAGTAGAGGACTCATGTCTCGATGTGATGCATATTTTTTTGTAATTTTTTTCCAAGTAAATAATTAATTATGATTTTTGTATTACAACTTTTAAAAACTATAAAAAACCTGTATGTCTGACCACCTTAATTGGGTCAAAAATTCATGAAATTCAATTTTTTTTTCTTAATCCTATAGTATGTGAAGTATATAATGTGACATATGTTTTAGATTCAAAAAATGTGATACCGTTTGAAAGCTATAGACTTTTTTCAATCAGCCTATCAATCAGGACTTTAGTCATATTTTGAATAGAAAATGAATAATAATTACTTATTAAATTAAAAGTAAAGAATAATTTATATTGGTGGAAAGATAAAAATCTCCTTTAAAAACCCTTTTCATTTCATCAATTTTTGGTAAGAAAAAAGTCGTCAACCACATACCCATCATATTGCCACTTTTTGGCCCATCATGATCCTGCACATACCCATATAGCCATAATTAGTTGTCAATATAATGGTAAAGTTTTCAATATCCATATTTATCCTTCCACATGCCACCATTAGACATACACATAAGATTCATTAGGAAAAGTGGATGTGTGGATATGTGGATGTGTCAAAAAAATGCTTTGATAAGATGTGTGTAAGGAAAAAATGGAGTTCAAGTGTTTGATTTATGTCTATATCATAGGTCATAAACTCTAGGGGAATTATTACCACTTTGCACAATATTGCACCATATATATATATTCAAAATGAGGCAAAAAATACAATAGGAATAATATGGATATGCAAATTTTATCATTACATTTTTTTCCACTTTAAGATGCATGTGAACATTTTAAAATAATTGTGCATCTCAATTTAGACATCAAACAACATGAAAAATTGGTTTGTTGTCTTGTGTACAACACATCCTTTTTCTTTTGAGAAAATTATCTATCACTTTGTAAAATCCTTGCTATGTTGAGATTATTTAATTTTTTCCCTCCATATTTGTAGTCCTTTTTATTTCTAGAAATATAATTTATGACATTTTTTCTTAATAAACAACATATGAATAAATTTTACATGGTTGTAAATTTTACACATGGTTGTATGCAATCTCATATATATAGTACGTATGGTTGTGATTACAATGTTTATATTGTGTTTAGATTTGGTTTTATATTATCCTTCCAAAAAAAGTTTGATGTTTATAATATTTTGATTTACCTTTGGATTTTGTAGACACTAAATCTCACATACACTCATATCCATACCATGGTCCCCACCCGAACACCTAACATCCACTTATTAACAAAATTCATGATACCTTAATTCCTACACTTTATCAAAATCAAATTAATTTTTCTTTTCAGACCTAAAACGATCAAGGCCTAAACTAATTAAAATATTTATTGTAAAAATTTCCATAGTAAAGTACAAAATAGAGAAGGGCATGTCAACCCACAAATCATGAAGGTGTAGGGACAAAACCAAGAGACCCATCAAATAGGATTGTAGCAATCATATATAGACAAAATTGATTAAGAAAACCTACCATAAATGAAAAAAAACCTAAAAAGAAGACATATATTACATATTTTTTGAGTGCCCATATATTACATATATATAGCAAAAACTAGCAGAGGGTGAGGGACATGAGTGAGGAGAAACAACATTTCCTTATGTGCCTCCATTGTTTCTTCATACAATAGAGTGCTCAATTCTATTTTATGTCCATTGATTGTATTATCCACTAAAGATTCATCCCATTCTTGCAAGGTTCATTTCAAAGAAATTCAAACACAAAGGAAACTAGAATTTTCCTTTAAAACTTTGTGTTTAAACAAATACCCAGCAAAATATTTTTCATTATGTAAGTTATCATCCTGAATGGCATTGTTTAGGGAATGGTCCAAAAATAACTTATAAAACATAATACACTACAAACTAAGCAAATAAACCATAATTTTGAAGAAGATCCATAGCATTAAACAAAAAGAAAGACACTACCTAAGAGAGAGACATTAACTAGAGAGTTTCATATAGAATTTGGTCACCTACGGTCACCCAAATTACTAACTCCACATGCCAACAATCAATCTTGAAAATTTTCTTCAGCATTTTGAAAAAAAGGTCTCAAACTCTAAATGTACTCCCTTTTTGGGATGGGATGAATGCTTTCCTATTGATCAAATTGGCCTCCATTGTTACTCGAGTAGAATAAATTAACCAAATATTTAAATGAATCATTCTCTCACAAATATTGAAATAAATTAAAATAAATCCAAGTAAATCTATTATTCCTAGATAATTCAATGAAAATTATGATAAATTAGTTTATATATCAATCAAATTATTTAACATATTTAATCAAATTAGATAAAAATTGAAAATAATTCAATCAATTCATTGATCAAAATAATTAAGAAATTTCATTAAATAAATAAATTAGTTAATTAGGTAATAATAGTAGCCACATTTTAATTGGGTTTTAAACTCATGATACATGATCAAATCCTAGCAATTTATCCATCATATAAAAAATCTATAAATTGAGATCAAATCCATCATTTTATCGTCTCAATTTTGAGCAAGTATATTTTATCTAGTTGGGCAATAAATGTTTTATCATTTGCAAGATATATCCATTTGTCAATATGTATTTCATTATAATTTTAGTTCATTTTTTGTGTACTTCATCTTTTCACTCTATTAGAGGTGATTTTTTAATTCAATTTGAAGTCTACATTTATTTTCCTCAATGTCTCATTTATTTAAATTCAATGCTTACAAATTGACATGCTTGGTGGGATGCAAACCCACAAATGCTCGGTTACATTTTATATTTTATACTATTAAAGTATTTGATTTATGCTTTATTTGTTATTTAATCTATGTTGATCACATTTTTCTATATCTATCCTCTTCGCCTATCCTTCTCTATGGATATGTTCCACTCATATCTACCACCCTGAGGTGATCCATGTCTCAATCCTTGTCAAGGTCACTCCTCCTCTCTACCTATATCCTTTCTCAATGAGCTAGATCTATCACTACTACTCCACAAAATACCTACATTTAAATATTAAAAAAAAAATTAATAAATCATACAACATTGATTAAAAATAACTAAACAATGAAAGCATTTAATATTATAACACCTTATGAATTATATTGAATGTCCCCACCTTGAAATTTATAGCGATCGATGTCAATCACTTATTCATACTATAGCTTCGTTCTCCAAAACACCTACATTTATATAAAAGTTATTTTTTAAGAAAAATAATATTTAACCTACTTTAAACTCAACAATAATGGATGTATTTCTATCATAAACTCTTCGTACTCATAACAAAATTATGGCCTAGGTAGAGTATAAAAAATGTTGTTTCCAACCTCATATCTAAATCTAGAGTTAGAGTGTCAAAATTGTTGAATTTCATCCTATGTGCTATTAATTAGCTTCTTATCGACTCACGGAAGCCTATTGCTAAAAGCCCAAGTATGATTTTCAATAGGACTTTCTAATCATGATCTTATTCATAGTACTTTTGATAATGTTTTATGATTTAGGCATAATTCAAGACAAGTTTACCTTAATAATTGAACCTTTTTAATTATTTAATTTGTTAATAATGATGTTATTAGTCTATGAGCAACTCTTTTATCTTTTTCCTTACTATTATTTACAATAGAATTTAATGCATTAAAAAAAACTTTAACAACAATATTATTTCGATCAAACTTTTGTTTACATGAATCTTTGAAATTTATTTAGTAAAGGTCTCATTTTGTACATCTTTAGTAATTGTATAAAAATTTGGAATATTTTGGTTAATACATCTTATTGGAAAACCATTCATTGAAAATTTTTGAAGCCCACAATCGAATGGTTTGTGATGACCTCTTGCCTTCAAGAATTTCTATTATGCTCATCAATTTCAAACCATTATGGGGTTCTTGAATGTTTTTAAATTTTAACAAACTCATTACAAAAAGATGGATTTTTAATTTCTTTTTCTTCTTCACATTTAGGTTCTCTCTTCTTATGTAATTTGGAGACACATTGAGTTTCATTGGTTCATGTGAGATATTTATAACAAGTATGCAATGAAGTCAAACTCTATTAGATTTGATTCTTAATATGAGATATTTATTTTTCTTTCCAATCTATAATTTTTTGATGTTCTTGGCTATATAATTGAAGTTCATTTATGTTAACAACTATTAGATTAAATATTTTTATCCCCAATTATTTTCAAATTATTTTATACTTTAATCTTTGTATTCTTGTTCTTTCTTTCATCATTTCATTTAAAATTTGAACTATTTAAGGATGCTATGTTATAGATTATAGTTGTCTTCCAATTCTTTTTAAATTGTTAATAGTATGAAAATATTATTGATGAGTAGATGAATTATTACAAGTCCTATTTTAGATTTGTATTCTCTTTATCTAGATATATTATTTACCAAAGTCTCATTGCTTTTTTAGGTGTACTGTATATATATATATATATATATATAACATGGAAAATGCAGATCAGTTCCACCTGTGCCGATTCTTTGTTTGCAAATACTAGTAATGAGATAAAAAAATTGAGAGATTCATTAGTACAGGGTGCAAACCCGGGATATATAGTGAACCATGCATGTTAATATTGCATAGTCTAGAAAAACTAAAAGATGAACTTGAGAGGACTAGTGCATATTCCCCAGATAGAGTGACTGCTATTCTTTCCCGCATGTGGGAAGAAGTACATGGTGACGTTCCCCTTAAACAAATACAAGATAATGTCACCAAAGAAATGATAAAAGCCACTTGTTTTCCATTTTATCAAAATGTGTGCAAGGTTAGGGGATACCAGGTCACTAGATTTGTCGATCATGCTATGGCCTCATTGATCTACCCATGATTTCTCATAGCACATGGTCTATACCCAAACAATGACCAGATTCCATTTTAGTTTGTTCAGCAGTTGTATGTTGAGGTCCATTTGGGCCTCAAAGTTAACTACCTGGACATTCCACCATATGTTGGTCAGGGGCGTGGTAGGATTGATGATAGGCCCACCTATCGTCGAGCAGATAGACCATCCCCAGTGTTTAGGCTATTGGTTGGTGATAGGTCTCCTTCTCTCACCCCAGCTCTAGCCCCCATAGTAGATGAGGTTGTCATTGCTTCCCAAAAGGAAGCAATTGACACTGTAGGTGACATTGTAGCTGCCACCACTAGGATATCTAATGATCGTGTAGGTAAGTATTGATATCCAAAAATTCCCAATCCACACCATTTTTAGCACAGTGGACCACCATGGATCCTTTTACAGTGGTCGGCATCCCTACTCCTACATAGCTTGATGCACTTACAGTCCAGATATATCACACATGACTCTCCATTGTTTGGCTGAGGACCTGTTGGAGGCATATGCCCACATTGCATTAGACAATGGGACCGTTATAGAGCATGTTAGAGATTATTTGAGACATAGAGGTCGTTCAGTTCTAGGATCCCATCACTCTCGGCCGAGCACTAGTGCGCATCAGGATCCACCTACAGTTCATATGGTAGCTACATAGACTATGGGTTTTACTGATATGTTGATTGGTTTTGGTTCATCATCACCGATGCCATCTCACCTTCATAGTCCTCTACATTCATCATTTCTGGCACAACATGAGATAGATCGGATGGATGCAGATGTTGATTTTTCGCTTGATCATTTGGTGGATATGGTGGAGGTGACTGTTTTAGAGGACTTAGGTCATTTGATATCAGATGATGTGCATGTATGTGTGCATGTGCATGTTTCAATTCTTTTTTCATTTTTTTTAAAATTTCTTTTTAACTAGATATTCATGTAAATTGATATATATGTGTATATATATTGTTATAGGTGGACGTACCTCATATCACTCCTAGCCTTGGTCCAGATTGTGTGCATGATCGATGTGACTCTGTCGATGAATATGTTATCAGTGGACATGTGAGTTTTACATTTTTATATAATCACACGTGTATATGCACATGCAATATATTTATGTATGCATAGATCTAGATTGATATTTAAAAATACAAGTTCATTTAAAAATAACTTTCATAAAATTTATTTAATATAAATTATATGTATTTAACACATCTTGTACACAATTTTATTTGCAGGGCTTAGCACATCCATCAGAGCAGGACCGTTCTCATTGAGATGGTCATTTGTCTAGGAGTAGACATTCATATTAGGCCATGCATTCTATATTTATGATCTTTACCACATGTATTTTATTATATGATGATCTTTAATAGTATTTGATATTTGATGATCTCTAACTTACACTTGCTTGGAGTGATACACATACATTTGCTTATTTTTTGATCTTTAGTATTCGACATTTGATGATCTTTAATTTACATTTTTCTTTTATGATATGTACATATATTTTCTTATATGATATATGCATACATTTTCCTCTTTGCTTATAATATGTGTTATGTTTATATGTATTGAATACCTTTACATATATGTACATGTGTTTGTTTATGGTTTAAACATGTTTACACATAATATATGTATGCATTTGCTTTAAATATTCAATATACATACATGTTTTCTTATTTTATGATCTCTTACAACTTACATTTCCTTATATTCAATATACATTTGATCTCTAGTAGAATTTTAGGGAAATCAATGCCATTTTATAATTAAGTTCATTCATGTTGATCACAATAAATATTTTTAAAAAAATGACTTAAGCAATATGAACCATTGAGTTGAGAACAATATATAATCTTTTTGACAAATAACTTGAAATTCAATTCAAATATAATTCTACAAAAATTCAATTCAAATTATATCGAGCTATTATACGTTTTTTACAAGTAACTTGAAATTCAATTCAAATATAATTAATAAAATTTAATTCAAATTATACCTCTATTATACATTTTCAACAACTAACTTGAAATTCAATTCAAATTATACCTCTAATATTTATACATTTTTGACACTTTAACAAAATTCTAAAATTACCAGATATGTTGTGCATACCTATGAATTAAATAACAACAAACTCCACAATGAAATAACTTGTTTGTTTACTACTTGATTCATTTAAACTAGGATCTAGTTATTCCATGTATACTTGAATAATTTTGATTCACTTGGAGTGCAGATTTTGGAGAAGAAGTTTTTGCACATTTATCAAGGAGGCAAATATTGGAGCTCGACAACTTTTCATTTTTATCAATCAAGGAAAAATTTGGAGGATAATTTAACTAAGTTGGTAGAGGAATTGTTTAGAGTCATCTTTAAGTTGAAGAAGAAAATGGGACAACAAAGAAAAATAAAAAATGCATCTCAACAAAAATTGTCAAAAGAAGAAGAACAAAAGAGGCGTGATCAAAACTTGGAAAATTATCATAGAAAGAAACAAGGTACATGCTTGTTTCTTCTCTCTCTCACACTCAAGTGTGTGTTTAGGACTTTTAGTTTGAATGTTTCTAACCATCATTGCACTTGAATGACTATAAATACTTTAAAATATCCTCAATTCATCTTGGTCATGCAAGTTGCAATGTTTATATGATCCTTGACTCCAATTCCTTAAGCCAATTCTTTTTGTTTCAATATTTGTGTTTTGTGTCTTTCATGTTTTATTTTCATCACTTCAATGTTCTCAAATTATTTTTAAGTTTTATGGTCTAGGGATTCCTCAAGCTGGAGTCGAGCCAAATCTAGATATTGGATCAAACGAATCCGTTGAAGAACACATGGACCTTGAAGTTAGGGAGGATACTGTAGTTCAAACAATGCTTGTTGGAGAGGGGTCAAGATCAATTCCTTCTACTAGTATGGATGAGCATATAAAAATAGCACAAACTTCTCTCACTTATAGCTCATCATGTTTTATCAATTTGTTTGCTTGCATACATAAACTTCACTTATATATTTAACGTCATCTCTCACTTTTGTTTGAAAAATATTTTGTGACACATGTGTGGGAAGGGCTCAAAAAGTAGGAAGTTTTCATGCTCAATTCGAGCCAAATCTATACATTGGATCAAATGAATCCGCTCAAGAATGCATGATCCTTGAAGATAGGGAGGAGGCACAAGTTCAAACAATGCAAGTTGGAGAGGGGTCAGGATCACTTCCTCCTACTAGTATGGATGAGCATATAAAACTAGCTGAGAAGGTGGGGAAACAAATTTCTCATAGAAATTTAGATCATTTACTTGAAATGGATATGGAGAAACTCAAATATTATGCCAACTAGCCTTATAATAAGAGAAAGAGGTCAATGACTAAATCTGTAAATGGAATGATCAATCATCATTTCAATCATCTTGATACACTTGAAAAATCCCAATTGTTATCACATTTACTTCTTCGTGATGAGCTCAAAGAGTCATTACAATTGTTGGGTGTCCATTCAACATCAAATAAGAAGAAACACATGGGATTACAAAAGGATATTGTTCAAAATGTTAAAAAGGGTTTAGATTCCATTGGAAAAGGATCTCGAACTATGGATAAGGCCACTACAAGAAGGGTGATTTTGACATCTATTGTACATCAAGATATAGCAAGAAAAAGAAAAATGTCAGCACTTTCAACTAAAATTGGTTGTAGAACCAAATTGATAAAATATGAGAAAAAAAGAAAGTTTTTGGATGAGAGTTTAGAAGGAAATTGGGCAATTATGTGTAGAGCTCCCCATTCTGACAAGATTGAAGATGTTGTTGGGAACTTGGTCTCAAGTTTTTGGCATGATCAGACTCGTCCATCATCAAATACTAGAGATGTTATGAGATACAAGATTAGACCTAGTATTTATGAAAATAATATCAAACATTGGCTAGAAATAACACAATTTGAGATCTATATGAACTTTTGTAATGCATATCCTCATATAAAGATTGGGAAAACAATGTTTCAAAGGTTAAAGCCATATTATGTGAAGATAAACAAGTTTTTTGAAACTTTTTGTCGTTATCATATTGAATTTGATCTCTACTATTAGGTGTTTCCAAAGATGAGAGAAGAAAGATGTGGGTTTCAAAATGCACCTCCTAAACAGGCAAGTTTGTTCATAAAGTCTATATTATGTGATCATGAAAGTGGACCTCAAATAAATTGCATAAAACGAATTTGTGAGACGTGGAAATTTGGCTAAATTTCCTTCAAGATTTGAGGATACTGACCTAACAAAGATAGTAAATTGCAAGAGGTAAGTACTATTTTTAGAGAGTTTATTTGTTTCAATTTCTCATAGATCAAGTTATTTGGATTCTCTTTGATGTAATGTTTCATTGATCAAGTGTGGTTTATTAATTATTCACATATTTTACTGACATAGGTACAAGTATGTAAAGTTGCAAACAAATTTTGGGAAAGAATCCACAAGGTTGAAATATGTAGAAGAGGAGATTCCCATTGGAAAATTTATGGAAGATTTTTGAAAATTGATATGACCATACATACATCATTCATTTTTTGCTAAGTGGCAAGCACAAAAATTACAAACATTGAGAGATACTTTCCCACATGGAACAATTCTATCATTAGTTGACTTTGCAGAAAATTACTCCTCTGTACATCAAAAGGAGATTCAATTAGAGTATTACTTTTCAAAGAAGATCACTATTATGGTTCATGTGTGTTATCGACATGCAAAATTAGAATTGGATGGTGTTGAGAGTAGAGATGAAGAATGAGTCATTAAAAAAGAATATCACTTTTATATTAGTGATGATAAAGAGCATGACACACTTTTTGTCCAACATAGCTTTACAATATTTTTTGAGAATTTGAGAAGCAGGGGTGTAAAATTTGAAAATCATTTTTTATGGTCAAATGGATGTGCGGAACAAGTCAAATCTTCATGACCATTCTATGCACTTTGTAGATATCATAAAATCTACCAAATACCACATGTTTGGAGTTTTTTTTAGAGTGGGAATGGAAAGGGTGAGCATGATGGAGCAGGAGCTTTCATCAAACGAGCTTTAAGAGAGCATCAAATTAGTTATCCAGAAGATCGTCTAGACAATGAACATGATGTTGTTGAATGGTGCAAGAAACACTTTGCATCAAATGTGGTTTGCACATCTTCAAGAACAAACTGACACATTCCACATAGAGTGTTTTGGAAGATATCGGGTATGTATAAATTACATTAAATGAAAAATTTGAATTTATTTAAATTTAAAATATATATATATATATACATATTTGTTCACATAAGATTTTTGTTGTACATATGTATCTAGGTGTGGATAGAAGATCGATGCATGGATGCAAGAGGGTAGAAAAAACAAGATCTTTGCATTATGTTAGGAGTTCAGATAGTCGCCATGGATGGATATTAGACACAATGGATTATTCTTGTTTTTGCACTGAGTGCATTGAGGGAAACTCTAATTATGCATGTAATAATCAAGAACTTGAATATGTTGGTAAATGGGATACAGTGCCACTAGTTGTTTCTGAAACATATGATGAAGACAAGGAAGAAAGATTTGAAGACATTCCTTTTATTTCAATTGATTATGACCATATTTCAGGATTGGTTAGAAAAGGTACTCGTGTAAGTTTTCAATAATTTAATTATTATATATATCTAGTTAATGATCTTTAGAGACATTTCTAATTTTTTTAGATTTTTTTTGTCTAAATTTGGTGTATAGGAGATTTTTTTGCAGTCATAGCAGAGCCTGAAACATCGAAGGTGTTAGCTATTATTTATTGCGTTGCATAGAAGAGAGGAATAAGCTAACAGAACCTAAAACAAGTGATGGAATGTTATTCCCACAGGTGAGTTTGAATTTAAAATTTTATATACATTGTATTCACATGTGCACATTACATTATAAACATTAAATATATATTGTACAAACCTTGTGCATGAAAATATTGCACACACGTTCATATGCCTTACCTTAGGTTCATGTTTACCATGCAGGTTCTATTGTAGTACAAGGGACATATCTAAAGCAAGTCAAATTTGTTCAGCATGGGATTCATTTTGTTGACTATCAACCTGATAACAAGGTATATCAATATAGTCACTTAATAATTGCTGCCACTCTACATCTTCATGCAATTCCACATGCACGTGGCTGAAGAAAATGGAGACTAGATAGTGATGATCATCAAAAAAATTCTACATGTTATTGAAGAGCGGGCTGAACTAGAATCTTTGACTTAGATTATATCCATGGTTTTCAAGTTCACTTGTAACCCTATACATGTTCAAATGAGAACTTATAGTAGCTTGTACATAGTTGTAAATCATTTTGTGTAAATTACAATTATATGTACATATTTGTTCCATTGAAAATTCTTAAGTTCAAGAATGTTTGATAGCATCATCTCTCACTTTTTTTGGTTGCATGTAAACCCATATTATATGCTTTCAATCCTTA
>VDFB02271358.1:688084810-688096889 GCA_007258455.2 Sequoia sempervirens
CCCTTAACCCTTGTGCACCCCTACCCTTTGTCTCTCTCCCTCCCCCTCTCTCTCTCAAGGTCTCTCCTCTTACCCCTCTCCCCCTCTCCTCTGTCCTTAGCCCTTAGAGCCCTAAACCCTTGGCCCTACCCTTTGTCTCTCCTCCCCCTCTCTCTATCAGGTCTCTTCCTCCCTGCCCCCTCTCCCTCTCTCCCTCTGCCATGCATTGCTTGACGCACCCCCTACCCTTTATCTCTCCTCCCTCCCCAAATCTCTCTCCTCTCGTCTCTCACTCCTACCCTTCTTCCCTCCCCCAATTCTTAACCCTAACCCTAAACCCCTAGACACCCCCTACCTTATCACTCTCCCCCCCTCTCTCTCTAAAGTATCTCCCTCCTACCAAGGATTAAATTTGATGGTCGACTTTTCCTATCAACAATTTTTTTAATGACAGTTATCTATTCAAGGGTGCCCTTAAAAAATTATGATATACCTTAGTGCATGTAAAATTATATATAAATCAAACATATATATCATTATAATTGTATATAAATTTTGATAGTCTATCAAAAATATCTCCTTTTATCGGATACAATATTCTTAAAATTTTGATTGTATTCTATAGCAAAAATCTCTAAATATGGTCATATGGCCATTAAATTTAAAAAGAATATAATTAATATTTATATTAATATTAAAAATTAGTTTTTAAAAGAAGGTGTTTGACCGAACATCTTTAGAATGTTCGGTAGAACCCTTTTAAAATACATATTTTTATTCTATGTTATGTGGGTTCAATCGAACAGGGGTTCGGTCGAACCCCTGTTCGACTGAACATTATTTTTTTGTTCGACCAAACCCACATTTTTAAAGCCTACCCCCCTAAGGCACCAAAATTGCTCAAAATTTTGCACTTTGAAGCTCGGTTTGAGAATGAAAATGGAGGAGATCTCAAAAACCCAACTAGTATCAAGTTCCCCTCAAAATGAGCTATCTAATGAATATAATTTTAATATGTTTTGATTATATTATCTATCTATTTTTTAAGTTTTATTAAATATAGGTTTTTTACCAAAAATAGAACTCTCTATTCTGCACAAGTGGAAAAATAGAAGATTATGTAAAAAAAATTTAAAAATATGAGTGCACTAGATATTGGAGTCCTTGATCCAACAAAAAAAAAAAAGAATTTCGATACATACAGTAAAAGTTATGCCTTATCACGGTCATGTTATGTCAATTGTAATTGATTTGACTTTGAAACTTGATTAAAGAAAAATATTCAATAAAAACTATCTAACCAAGTGGAAGCACTAGATATCAGAGTTACAAATCTAAATTTGAAAAAATTGGAATTTTATCTTTCAAGGAAAAAAAGTTATGCGTTATACGGTGTGAGTCACTTTTTAAAAATGGTGTTTTTTGAAAAAACCCAATTTTCATGGGAGATCGAAAAAGAAGTGCAATATGATTCCAAAAAAATTGAAAAAAATATTTTTAGAATCTACAAACAAAATGTGACAAGACTCTAGTTTGCATCATCTTCAAATTCCTCACGGTTTAATCGCTATAGGTGCCCAAATGTGAAGATTTTGTTAAAAAAAAAATATCGTGTCTAGTTTGGCCAAAAAATGTAAACCACTATTGTGGGATCACCCAACACTAGATATCGGAGTTAAGAATCTAAATTCAAAAGAATTAGAATTTTATCCTTCATGGAAAAAAAGTTATGCGTTATACGGTGTGCATCACTTTTTAAAAATGTTGTTTTCTAAAAAACACTAGTTTTGTGGGAGATGGAAAAAGAAATGCAATCTGATTCCAAAATTTTTGAAAAAAATATTTTAGAATCTATAGAAAAAATTTGATGAGACTCTAGTTTGCATCATCTTCAAATTCTTCACGGTTTAGTTGCTATAGGTGCCTGAATGTGAAGATTTAGTTAAAAATAATAATTCCAATGTCTAGTTTGGCCCAAAATTGTAAACCACTATTGTGTAATCACCTAGGGAGTGAGAGAGAAGGGGTTGGAGTGAAAGGGACTTATCTAGGTAGGGTGGGAGGGATAAAAGGAGTGAGAGAGAGAGGGGGGAGATGAGAGATAGAGAGAAAGAGAGAAAGAGATAAAGAGAGAGTTATGTAGGTAGGGTGCCAAAGGGAGAGACTTGAGAGTGTGAGGGGAGGTGAGAGGGATAAAGGGATAAAGGAGAGTTTAAGAGAGGGAGTGGGAGAGAAGGGGTTGGAGTGAGAGGGAGTTCACTAGGTAGGGTGGGAGGGATAAAGGGAGAGAGAGAGGGGGGGTGGGAGAGAGATAGGGGGAGAGAGAGAGAGACAGAGAGAAAAAGAGAGTTATGTAGGTATGGTTCCAAAGGGAGAGACTTGAGAGTGTGAGGGGGTTGAGAGGGAGAGACTTGAGAGATAGGTAGTGAGATGAAGTGCAAGAGTGATTAAATGGGAGAAAGAGTGAGTGAGAGTGAGAAACCTAAGAGAGGGAGAGGTTGTGGGAGGGAGTGACCTTATAGAGGGAGAGAAAGAGTGGGGTGGAGTGAGAGGGACTTATCTAGGTAGGGGGGAGGGATACATAGGCAGAGGGGAGAGAGAGAGAGAGAGAGAGAGAGAGAGAGAGAGAGTTACCTAGGTAGGTTTCCATAGGGAGAGACCTGAGAGAAAGAGGAGGTGGGAGGGAGTGGGAGAGAGTGGGAGGGAGGTAGAGAGAGATAGATAGAGGGAGCGTAGAGGGTGGTAGGGATTGATTGAACGAGAGGTACATAGAAAGAGGGAGAGGTGAGATGTATACATAGAGAGAAAGCAATAGGGGTTGAGGGTGGAGGACCTATAGGGTTGATGGTTTCTAGGGTATTTGGGTTTAAGGGTTGAGGGTTGAGGGATTAGGGTCGATGGTAGAGAGTATTGGTTTGAGGGTATAGGGTTGAAGGTTTAAGGGTTTATGGTTTGTAGAACCCCAATCCTAGCACCTGCAAAACACAAGAAACAAGCACATCATTAGATCAAATGCAAGTGAGAATCAAGATTCCCCATGAAATCCATTATCAATGCTTAAAATAGGAAATAAAATTGAAGAGCACAATGAGAAAGCAATGAAATCCTAATTAAGCAAGCAAACTCATGATCCCATGGGGTAATTGGTGCCAATTTGTTGTGGAAATTGGCCCTTTCCCAACTGCTATGATGCAATGTTGACGAGTGACAAACATTGATGTTGATTCAATTGAGCTCCATGGTGAAAAATCTGCATAACCTAGCTATAAATTTGATAAAATGGATGAAGATGGAAGTGCTTGAAGATGAAATGTAGTATAGTAAGTTTACTCAAATTGTGAATGATCAAAATGAGGAGAGAAGCATCTTATTTATAGAAAGAAAATATGGAGAAATGCAAAATGGGATGAATGTGGGATCATTCAACACCTAATGGGAAAGTGCCACTTGTCAAGGTGTGGATGGGAAAAGGATGTGCACATTTTGATGAATGTGCCCATAAATGCAATTAGTTGAAATTTGAAAATAGTAAATGATAAGGTGGAGGGAGAGTCAAATGGAGTTATGGCCACTTGGATCAATGCAAAAGGACTTGCAGGATGAAATAAATGTCTTGTTGGAAGGAAAAATTCCACTTGGAAGGATTTCAAATTTGGAAGAATATTCCCCAAGAGATGCCAAGTTGAAAGAAAATAGGGATTTAATAAATGAATTAAATTTATTTTCATGTGCAAGTGGAAAAAGCTAGAGGATGGGACATGGATTAAGATTAAATTAATCAAGGGTTAATTGGTTTAATGAGGGATTAGATGATGTGACTAATTGATTTAGATTTATGGGTTGATTAAAATAAAAATGAGAAGAATGTGATTTAGGGACTAATTAAATAAATATTTTGATTTATTTAATTAAAGGGGATGAAAGTTAGATTAAATAAAATAAGGATTAATTTATTAAATTTAATAAGATGACTTTAGACATTTAATCAAATAAAATGAATTATTTAATTAAATATAGACATAGGGTTAATTAGATCAGATTGATTAATTTAATTAGCAAGAGAGAATGACTTAATCAGATAAATGATTATTTATTTAATTAAGGGATGAAGAGTGATGATAAGCTAAGAGGATGATTAAGGTTGAAATGGTGTTAGCAATCATGATCAAGTGTGTAATTCCAATCACTACATTTTATGTGTCTACATTTTTCCGCTTTTTGAAGCGATGCCCTTGTTGTGTTGGTTCAAAGAATAAACTGTCTCAATCAAAAGTAAAAAAAATTATTTCAAAATTTTCCCCACTGCCGCCTTAGTGGGTGAAACATGCTGACATACTTCCCCCGAGAGAGATTGGATGAAAAATTTGGATTTTTGGGTGATCTAGCGAAAAAAAGATGACAAGGTGCTTGACAGGTCCAAAAAGGCTCCAAGATGCCAAAAAACTAGATAAAACACAAAAAAAGGGTGTGAAACAACCCTTGGTTGGGAAAAAATGGGATCGAGGGACCAAAACCCTAGCAGGACAGCTAAACAAGGTGAAAAAACCCTAATTTTTAGGCTTAAATAGGCCTTGAGGGGCTACTTCCAATTCATTTTCACATTCATCCTTTAGAGATTTTGCAATCTTGAGCTCTGACACCTTCATGAGATGGCGCAACAATAGCTTCCTTGACACATTTTCGACAGAGTATGAACACACCTGAGGCTTCCTGGCATTGGACCACCGGTGAGTTGACTTGACCCAACTTCATTTTTTTTTTTTGTGCGCATTTATTACTCTAGGAAACTAGCTTTTTAGGAGTGGTCCTATATTGCACTGCTAGGAAGTTTAAAATAGTGTTGCATGGCCTCAAATTGTGCCATAGTTGTAAGTAGCAATTCCGCGACATAGTTTGGAATTAGGGTCTAAATTTGAAAACCAGCCGCATATGCAAAGTGCCCCACCATAGTTCTTTTTTCAATTATGGTTTCTTTTTAAACTGAGCCACCTTCTCAAATTGCAACGCCCCGATGGAGTTTGAGAGTTAGAAGCTCCTAGCGATGCAATTTAAAGTTTTCAAATTGCACCGCACCCATAAACACTGACACTTAAGCTATTTGGGGTATGTTGAGACAAGTCAAGATTAGGATTTTTTTGATGAATCTTAACGCGGTGACTTTCTTGATGCATAAGACATGACGATACTATATTCACGTGAGAATAGGCCTTAGGATCTATTTGGCACATTGCAGGGTATGCCCAAGCGATAGCAAGAGCATCTAGGGGCCATCGATCTTTGGTATATTGCTTATGATCCACCCATTTAGACACACTTGAGTATGCTAATGGCACTCACTAAGAGATGGCACAATGAGAAATCTTCTTTCCACCTCCCGACAAGTGAAGCAATAATCACACTAGAGGGCGTGTGGAAAATCCACAAATTTCCCATCCATGGAGAGCACATGATATATGACGTGGATGCAAGGAGGGAGGCATACTATGATGTTATGGGCCAAGATGAGCTTGTATTTTGTGAGGTTCAAATTGACTTAGAGTGTTATAGGCTCTCTATTTCACCCTTCTTCCTTTTTATTGTAGCTATCATGTCAGGTCTAGTTGCACCAAATCAGCATGGTCGATACTTTAGTCCTAGATAGGGTTTCACTTGGGAGTTCATGGTTTTGTGATGGACATACTTTTTGTAAAGGGATCTTCATGATTTTTCCTACCTCGACAACTGAGCACTTGGGGCAAGGGTCACACTCTTGCATATCTGGGCTTGGGAGCACATTTTGGTGCTACGTCCAAGGGTTATTCCAGTTACTATGGAGCCAGATGATCTGGTTGTTTAGCGATATTTCTGAGTTGATTCTTTCACACATATAGGATAGCACGAGATTCCTCACTAGAGGAGACTCCTTGATGATATGCATTTTTTCACATGGCAACCAAATCTTGGATGGCTCACATGGTTTGACAATGTGAAATATCTTTTCTTTGCCTGCCAAGATAGATTGATTTAGGGTAGGGAGCACAAGATTCTTGAGATGTACCTACCAGGTAGGGTTTAGAGGCAGTTTGGCGAGCCACAGGATAGGCCAGATGATCAGTATGTAGCTATTTTTGCATGAACGATGAGCCAAAGCTCCTAGGGCTAGTATATACCTACACATAAGGTAGTGCAGAGTTTTATGCAGCTGGTGGCTAGGCCAAGGCCATATTCTCAAGGGTAGGCTAATGTAGGGACCATGCAGGAATACAGAGATTGGTTCAAGCCACTCCTTCGACTTACAGTGCCAGGGAAACCATCTGCCAGATGTAGAGCCAAAGGAAAGGGAGCAAGATGGGGCCGAGGGGATAGAGACTAGGATCAGGGAGGTGGTGGGCCACCACCGGATCAACAGGTTCAGGATATGGGGCCTCAGGATTAGCCACTCCCAGATCTACAAGTGGGTGATCAGAGATAGAATCAGGACCTGAGACGATAGGATAGGGTTTTGACACCACCTAAGGATGGGGGCCACAATCAGCCACCTGTACAACCACCTCTCTATCCAAACCCTAGAGATGGTCAAATTTTATAGGTATAGGTGCTTACAACAGAGAGAGATCAGCTATGAGTAGATCGAGACCAGACGGTCTAGTAGAGACAAGCTACGGAGTTCCAGGTAGCAATAGAGATGGGAAGATGATAGTAGATCGAGAGTATGTCTGCATCCTCCTCCCGAAGCATGGTATCGCTTCGATCATACAGGGAGGCCATCTAGGAGGCTGACTATTATAGGTTGCATTATTATCAAGTCATGCCAAGGGCAACCTGAGTTCCAGGTTTTTCACAAAGGACAGGCCATAGACCTACAGAGGATCTCGAAGAGAGAGTAGGTGGTGAGGGCAATAGCCAGTAGGGTTAGGCCTAGTTTTGATCAAAGATAGGATTCTTTTTTTTGCACCCCGTGGGCTCATTTTTGATAGCCCCATGGGCTATTATACTTTATTGACATACACGTACATTGATCTGATTTTTTGTACCATGATAGTGTATTTATTTTGATGATATATGAGATGATATTTATCCGATATGATGTGATATGCCCTATCTTTAATTTGATGTATTATGGATGAATCTTATTTCTATATGCTATGCAATGATTCTATATAATGCTATGATGATGTAATGTGATGGTTTATGGATGCATTTCTTTTTTAGTATCTTTTCTTATGTACTTTTTATGATGTATCAAAAATGTTATGATATGCAAATGCTTAGACTAATAGATCCATATTATGCACCTGATGGATGATAAGATGTATGTAATTTTCTCATGTATGATATGCACTTATGATGTTATGATGATGACATGATGACATGATATGATGAAATGATGTTTTATGAAACAATATATGCATGTGTTATGATATGATGTTTATGATATGCAAATGGATTCTTTTGATAAATTATGTATATGTGATGGTGTAATGGATGCCTTTATGACATGTCCATATGATTATGGAAATGGATGATACATATGCATGTGATGCGATGGATTTTTAATAATGCTTATATACATGGTATGCTCATATGATTATGCAATGGATGCTTATGAGATGCACGATATGGATTATATGGGATGATTTATGAAATGTTTATGCGATGGTTTATGAGATGCTTAGAATAACAAATCTATATTATGCAATGATGGAGATGCAATGAATATGGTATGATTATGTTTTCTATCTGATGCAATATGCAATATGCAAATGGTTTGTGGATACAGGATGAAGGAAACAACAATAATGATTTGTGATTAACTGTCATGGTACCATGTTAGTGCGAAAGAGGATGGAAGAAAGCAAGAGATTCCAACAAGACACAAGATGATGATGATGATGATTATGACAATGCATACCGAGGAGTTGGGATTTTTAAAAGGGCCAATTACCTTATGTTTGATAACACAAATGGTATGATGCATCAAGGTATAAAGAACTATGATTGTGTTGCACCTAGTGTGATGGAATTTGACTCGATAATTAGATAGGAGTACTCCTGTTCACACCTGGGATATAAAAATTTATTCAAAATTTAGTTCAAATATTTCAGACATCCCGAACCAAAACATAGAAAAGCAAGCCTTCCTATGTGGTCAACAAGAAACCTAAATAATCTTCCCTACAAACCAAGCAAAGCACACATAACCAAGTTATAATACAAAAATATCCCACAAGAACAACAGATAAAAAGATTATGATCATTGCCCCATTTCTATCTCTCTCAATCCCTTCATTTTGGGACATCATCGAGAGGTCATTCAAATGAGCGAAAAAAAGATAAGCCAAAAGACAAAGATAAAGTAAACAAACAAGCTAATTATGTTCTTCAATATCGCTAGCCAAGACTAAACAATAGTGATGCCTTATGTTGATGTCCATTGTAGGTAGGATGCATCCTAGGACATGATGATATTAGATGATTTGATATGGGACTAATTGGATGATAGGCTATTGATATGAAACGTTGACCAACTTGTTTATGTAATGACCTAGACCTTAGACTTTGATGTTTTGAATTTTCACTTTTGATCTGCTAGACTTGTTTGTGACTATTTTACCAAAGGTTGAGGATGATGATTTTTTATTATGAATGATGTTTATTGTGGGTGAAAGCAAGATGGGACAGATGGATTTTTCAAATATTTGGATGTTTTTAGAGTTTTTCAAACTATTTTGAGGTTGTTTTTGGTATTTTCAAGATTTTACAAATGTTTTGATTTTTGAATTTTTAAATGTTTTGGGGTTTTATGAGATTTTGACCAAGACATTAACCTAAATACTTATCCTAGGGGCCTTGGGGGCTGATCAACAGATTAGCCTTGCCTATGTTATACACGTAGAGACCACGTAGTTTGACTGACATAGACTCGATTATTAATGAGATATGAACAAATGGACTACCAGTTTATTATGATGGACTCTTAAAGGACTCACCTAAGTGTCTTGGGGGATGATCAAAGATCCACATTACCTACATTCAAAGCTCAAAGATGACATAGTTCAACAAGATGACTCTATTTTTGAATTTTTGACTAACTTTGGGATTTTGATATGTTTCAAATGTTTTTTGGATTTTCTTGGTTATATGAATGTTTTTGGATTTTTTGGATTTTTTGATGTTTCTAGATTTTCTAATTTAGGGAATTCAAGAATATACACAAATTTGATCTGATGAGAACATGCCCCTAGCGTGATGCAATAGACTACTTCAATAAAGGCAGGACAAGTTGACCTTAAGAATGGGTCGAGTAGTACTAGGAGGGATCGTGACATGAATACGAGACCAAGCTATGATGCAGATGTCGAACGAATGATGGATGGTGATATGGATTGGGATGGATGATGGAAGCGTAATGGATGGATGATGCAAAATGAGTCGTGAAGATCCTGGTGGATGGAAAGTGCTTATTTACACAAGGTGCTTGTTTTCCAGGTTTTCATCAAGGTACCTACCCAAAGTGCCACTGAAGTGGTTTTCACTAGAGGATGATTTTTCTCTTTTTTTTTATTTGTTGCTTTTTCTTTTTTTTTTGTTGTCACCAAGATGCCTGTTTGTTAGGTTTTCATCAAGATGACCATTTTTTCAAGACTTTTTTTTTTTTTGGTTCTATTCCTTGCAAGCTTAGGCATAGAACTTTTTAAGATGGAAGCTATTCATGGGCTCCTACAGAGGCTCACCTTCCGATGTTGATAACAAATATGCCCTTGACTTATAGCTTGTTGTGATGATGAATGGTCCCAGCTAGTTGGGTTCAAATTTTCCTTTGTCATTTGGGTTTGGGATATTCTTCTAGTTCTCCTTTAGTACATGTTCTCCAACTTGGAACTTCATGCTCCTAATCTTCTTGTTATAGTTTCGCTTGAGTTATTTTTGATACACCTATAGGTGGTTCAATTCCTCCATTCATCGATCGTCTAGCAATTCCAACTCATTTAATCTTGATACCTGATATTCCTCATCCGTGATGAGATTTTACAATGATATTCTCAGTGACAGGAGCTCGATCTCGATGGGTAATATGGCCTCTAATCCGTAGACTAGGGAGAAGGGGATGGCACCTGTTGGTGTGCAGATGTTGGTTTGATAGGCCTAGAGGGCGAGATTTAGCTATAGATGCCAGTTATGACCTACGTCATTGACTATCTTTTTGAGGATTTTTAGAATGGTTTTGTTTGTGGATTCTACTTGGTCATTCCCTTGGGGATAATGCTGGGTGGAAAAGCGATGTTGGATTTTCAATTTGTCGCATTGGTCACGAACATCCTAATTTTTCAATGGTGTCACATTATCTGAGATAATGGCTTGTGTGACACCATAGAAATATATTAAATAGTTCAGGATGAACTTTGATATCTACTTTCCAATGATGTATTTCATGGGGATGGCTTCCACCCACTTGGTGAAGTACTCGGTGGTGATAACGATAAATTTGTGGTCATTGGATGAGGTGGGGCTGATTTTTCCAATGAGATTGAGCCCCCACTATGAAAAGGGCCATGGTGTGACAATGGGATGAAGCTATTGACCTAGTACATGAATGAAGTCTCCATGTTGTTGACATTGTCGACACCTTCTGACATAGTCATGTGCTTCTCTTTCCATAGTAGGCTAATAATACCCTGTTCTCAGCAGTTTCTTCACTAAGGTCATTCCACTTGAGCGTAAACCACAAATATTGTTATGTACCTCAATTAAGGTGATCAATGCATCCATAGTGTTTAAGCAATGTAATAGGGTTCCTTCTATGGTCCTATGGTAGAGAGTTTCTACTGGATGAAAAACTGGGATGCTTTCTTGACAAAGGTTTTCTTAAGGTTTGAGGTTATGTCAGTTGCGAGGATTCCTATTCTCAAATAGGTGTATACATGGTGATACCAAGGATCACTAGGACCAACAATTTCACAGGAAAATTTTGCTTGGGTACCTCGAATGCAGGCATGAGAAGTTGCTCTACCAGGAATTCATGCTTTGGGATATTGTGAGGGCTATCCAATAGGGATCCAATTGTAACCATGGTGTCTACCACTCTATTGTTTGCTCTGGGAAACTACTCAAATGTGATCTTGATGAAGGACTCCTTAAGACTCTCCACCAATTTCTTGTATGGAGTTAGCTTATCATCTTTAGTCTGATACTCATCATTCACTTGATTAATTATTAGTTGTGACTCTCCATAAACCTTGAGAGCCATGATATGCCACTGCACTACTATTCTGATTCCTATGGTTAAAGCTTCATATTCTGCAATATTGTTTGTACAGGGGAATGCCAATTTGTAGAACCTTGGTATGCAGTCTCCCTATCGGGTGATGAAAAGGACCCCAGGTCCTGATCCATGTTGTGTGTAGGAACCATCAAAGTACAACTTCTAGTCATCTGCTATGTTCAAGTTGAAGATGGACTCATCGGGGAACTTTGAAATTAACAGATTCTCTGAGTACATGGGTACTTCTACAAGCTAATCTGTGATCCCTTGGCCTTTGATTGCCTTGCATTCTATGTACTATATGTCATATTATGGTAGGATCATGACCCACTTTTCCATCCTTACTATGAGCACTACCTTCGAAAGTAGATACTTGAGTGGGTCGATCCTAGAAATGAACTTGATTTTGTGTGTTAACATGTAGTGTCTGAACTTCTGTGAGGCAAACACTACTACTAGACAAGCTTTTTCAATGAAGGAATAGTTTAACTCATGCCCTACCATGGTCTACTGAGATGGCCCTCTCTATTCCATGTTCATCGTGTTGAGCTAGGAGAACACTAAGAGTTGCTAATGTTGTTGATATATAGAGGATTAGAGGATTTATTGGGATTGGTGGCATAAGCACTGGAGGTGTGAGAAAATACTCTTTGGTTTTGTTAAATTATTGTTGCACTTGTCATTCCACTTGTACTCTACCCCCTTGTGGAGTAAGTGAGAATACGAGATTTACTTGTCTACTAGTTGAGTTGTGAACCATCAAATTGACTGGAGACTACCTTGTAAGCCTCTTATCTATTTCAATGTCCTAGGTTCCTCTATCTCGAGGATTGCCTCTACCTTAGCAGGGTATATTTC
>VDFB02271358.1:688096989-688202959 GCA_007258455.2 Sequoia sempervirens
AAAATAACAGAAAGTGATAGAACCAAGATAAAGTGAAGAGTAAATGATAAAGGTGAGGAGAAGAAAGGAAAGAAATACTTACAACCACATGAGTGATGAAGCCTCCACCAAACAAATGTCTTCAAAACCTGCAAGCGTGATATTTGGAGAGAATGTTGGGGCTGTATAGGGGTTTGTCTCAGTCAAACCCCCATTTTGGTGTTCCCACCTCCACGGACAGCTAAGAAGATAAAGAGAAAGAGTGTGATGAACAAAGTGTGTGGTGAAAGCAAAACCCACTTAGGAGTAGAACCCGCACCACCAAATAAGTGCATGATAAAAGTAAACCCCACTCGAGGATAAACCATATCACAAAAGAGGTGATAAAAGCAAACCCCGTTCGAGGAGGATAACCCGTATCACCAAGTAAGTATGCAAATAGTAGGGGATATGAAATCCCAGGATGCTCACAAGCATAAGGAAAGGGAAATAAAGTTGCAAAGAGTGTTGTAATGGAAGCTTGAGAGAGCTTGGAGCTGCTACAACAAGTTGTATGAAGCTATGCAAGCAAAGGTTGAAGTGTAGGAGGCTTAAAGCCAAAGCTAGAGTGAAGCTAGAAAATGGCAGAATGGAGCTAGTTGTGGAAGAAGTTGCAAATGAAGTGAAAAGAGGAATTTTAAGGCGAGAAAAGAAGCTTCTTGGGTTGTTTTAGAGAATCCTGAGTCGTTTCCATTGACAAACTTAGCTAACAAGTGGAAAACATGCTCAAAAATGGTCGTTTGAGCATTGACACGTCACAAGACGCTAGCATGGTGCACATACATCTATGTGGTGTGCTAATGTCTGGACACGTCACGCTACAAAACAACACAAATCAGAAAGGCACAAAGTTTGATGTAAAGTTGACACGCGAGGGTGACTATTGAAAAGGGTGTTGGGGTATCCTGAGAGGGAAAAAAAGCTGATGCAAGGGTTAAAATGAACCTACTCAAGATGCTAATGGAGTGGACACTAAAGCAGATGCAAATATATAGGTGAAATTCCAAGGGTGCAATTTTACTCTTATACACTTACAAATCTTAACCTTTTTTGTTCTTTTATCTTGATTAAAAACCATGGCATATGACAAAGGACTTGAGAGTAACCATCTTTATTAGATTATCCTATTATCTAGTGAGAGTTGTGGTAATGTTGTCTAAAGATGGCATTGTGAATTAAGATCATAGGGTACCCTTAGTGGCATGGAAGTAGAAATAAATATTGGAATAGTTAGAAACAAGTTTGGAGATAATTTTAAAGATCAAGTGGGTGTCTTATTTTTCAATTCCATGTTGTTTTAATTACAATCTTAATGATTGCTACTTGGTGAAGAAGTGTTAAATGTTATCAAAATTACTAGGATTCAAACTAGTGAGTTTATTATCTCATTGGTGACCTCTCATGACATTCTAAACCTAAAAAAATATCCAACTTAGTCCAAATATAGTAAGTTTAATCTAAGGACTCAATGTGAAATAAAAGGTTAGTAGATATAGATTAAAAAATAAATCTATAGGCCTAATCGCATTTGTTAAACTATTTAATTTTATCTACATATTTTTAGTCTTTGTCTCTATACCCATAGTTATTATAAATAATCCCTTACATCTTAACAAGATTACCCTTTTAGATTTCCATTCTTAATATTTTCATGGGACAAGAAAAGAATTTATCTATAGTGCAAAACAATAAGTACAAGAATGTAGAAAAATTAAGAGAACACATGACAACCCCATGTTACTAGTTGTGGAAATAATCCTCTAGAAATTATAATGATTGGAACTTTATGATTAGTGTGTTTTATAAGGTAAATATGATATTTGAAGAGTTTTACAAGGCCCAAAAGTAGATAGAATGTTGAAAGTATATTTTAAGTATAGAATGAGAGGTAGTAGAGAGCACTAGTGTGAAGTGCATATAAAAATATGTACTTTAAAAAGGGGAATATAAAAATGATTTTTTTGCACAAGATATGGCCTTAAAAGGTCTCAAAATGAGAATTGTGTAGAAAAACCTATGAGAAAAATTAGAGTGTCAAATAAAAAACCAATTACGCCAATGTAAAATATATGAAAATTTGTACCATTCCAAAAACTCCATGCCAAAAATACCTTTCTATGGTTGAGTTATGGCCTCCCATATTTTTCCTCTAATTTTAAAATTGCATTGTGAGGGGGTGGACTATGTTGGTGGTAAGTGGGCAATGCTCTAGTGGTAGGATGATGGTACGATTAGTGGTAGTAAGTTGTAGGTGGGACTATAGTGGCTATAGAGAAGAATATGCAATGAGTAGTACCTAGGGGGTGTGATGGTGGTGGCACGGCTAAGGCCAGGTGGTTGTCGGTTATAGGGTGAGACACTACTTATAAGCTAGTAGCAACCTCATTTAGGACTAGTTGGGCCAAAAAATGGGCCATGGGTGGCCTAACAAGGCCTCTTTGCCCCAAACAATTCATTGTCCCTACTCTAAATAGGGGCATGAGCCTTCATAAAAAAAAAAAAAAAAATTAATGATGACATTAATATGCCTCTATAAGGAGGTCATATGGCCTTGGTAAAACTTTTTGCCTCAAATACACCCAACTCCAAATCTAATTTTTTTTATATAGAAATAGAGGTTTTGACCTGCCCCTGAGCTTTTTTGCTACACAAATTCCCAAAGAACTACTCGATCAAATGATGCCACATTCATACCCTCTAATGTAAAGAGACTTCTTGAACTCCAATTTTGCGAAAAAAAATCCAAACTTGAATTTCTTGAGCCTCCCAAACACAATGGAATAATTGAAAACACTACTTGGATTCCTTAAAATTTATAAATACCCAAAATATAGAAGACCAACTATAAACCCCATAAAAATTAGTTTTCCTATTAAATATTTTTATTCTCAAGACCATCTAACGATGTTAGAGAAGAGCTACTAGGTTTTAATAAAATTTGTATGAAAAAATAATAATCCCCCCAAATATCTCAAACTAGAAACGAAGTGATCTAGACTAGCATAACAAGCTTTGATATATAATGTTAGATTAAAAAATAAATTGAAGCAACCCAAAATCTAATACAAGAAAATAGATCAAATTGGTTATTTTAGAAATTATATGAAATAAAAATAGTAGAATAGAGTCAGTTCCCACAATAAAATATAAATATTCAAGAATAAAAATAACATTATGAGAGATTACGATAACATGAATGAATAACAAGACCATCCATTGAGAAAAATAACTCCAAATTTTTGAAAATAGGTAAGAATTGCACTAATGAAAAGATGTCATCTACCCTTATTTAACACACTCACTACAACTAAGAAAGATAAATGAAATGTGTAAGAAAGTACATAATATACAACTAAGGAAAAAAGAAAAACCTATTCTAACACATGGAAAATGGAATATCACCAATATGAAAGAATAGTTTCATATCATCAAGGATCAAAGGATGTGTATTAGTAAAACAAGAGAACACCTTATACTATTGGATATATGTATGAAGTTAGTCCTAATGATAGATGAAAAATGATCTATCAATGAAGCACAATCTAAGGGTGGGCGGGTATGGATTTGATGAACATCAACTATACAATTCTTAAACCTTATTAAATATGGATAATTAATATATGAGTGAAGTAGTGACTATCATAAATTAGAGTATTACTGAATAATTTTATTTTCACATTTAAAATAAATAGAAAAATATGAAAATTTAAATTTCATCATTACAAAAATATACATAAAAATTATATTCATTAGATTATAAAAATTATCCTAATAAAAAATATCGTTAATTGGTGGGAGCCAAGAGGGAAAAAATATAGAATGGGGGGAGACCCTTTGGTGAAATGGTGGGGCTTCTTGCATGTAGTGCAAACAACCAAGGTTCATTTGAACCTCGCAGGGTCGCTCTATACCACATCAACAATGGAGATTGCTTACCTTGGTATTAATGCACCAAAAATTTAATGAAAAAATGGAGTGAAAATGAGAGTGAATGAAAATAGGAGTGGCGAAGCAGGTGAAGTTGAGGAAATCAGGCTTCCAACCCCTAACGGGAGTGAATAGATCCTCTATTTTTTCTAACTTGACTGAGGCTAACGAAAACATAGAAGATTTTCCATATGCATATGGTGTTAAAGACTAGGCGAATGATTGGGGGGAGGAGGATGAAATTCTTGCTCTTTTTTCATAGGGCTATGATTTCTCACCCTTCATTGAGGACAATGCTCAACCAGTGTTGTTTGAGGATGAATCTTTTGAAGAAGAAGATGAGATTATTTTATATATCCTCCCTAAAGCTCAAATGAAGGAGAAAGGACATTCTAAGGAGCCTATGGTGGAAGCCCTTAGCGGAGATCCATTTTTGGGGTTGCATAAAGAGTTTCTCCTCCCTTCTTCTAATTCATCCCATAATAATATATGGATCTTGTGCTGCCCATGTCTTATGCTCAGGAAGATGGGGTTAATTAAATCTACTTGTGATATGGATTTTGTTTAGCTTGAATTTGATGAGGAGGGTATTGTTTCTCCCCCTCCTATTATTGTTCCTACATTTCATCCCCAAGGGTTTCAAATGAGCTTTGTGTGATGGAGGTTGGTGGTGCTTTGAGCTTGCAAATAAGTAATGTTTGTGTTGGGGAGGAGGGTGTTATTTCTCCCCCTCCTATTGTTGTTCTTGTTCCATCCCCAAGGGTTTCAAATGAACTATGTTTGACGAAGGTTGGTGGTGTTTTGATCTTGCAAATAAGTAATGTTTGTGAGTTGGGTTAGATTTTGTTGAGGAGGTTGATAGTGTTGTTTCTTCACCTCTTATTATTTTTCATGTGTCTTTCACAAGGGTTTTTACTAAGGTTGTGATGGAAGGGAAGATTGAAATTGATAAGTTATTGATTCTCTTATTGTTGATTCATCTACTTTTCTTAAAGGAACTGCATCTTGTTGGTAGATTATGTGGTTATCACATCCCAACATAGATTTTGTAAGAAGATGGGTGCTTCAGATTTGAAAACTAAAAGGCGAGGTTGAGGTAACAACAATGTTGAATGATTTTTTTATTTTTCTCTTTTTCCAATCTAGAGGATTGTTCTAAGATTCTTCTAGATGGTTCTTGGTTTCTTGGAAATAATGGCCTTTGTCTTCAAATTGGACTCATGGTTTCAACACTATGAATGATTCAATTTTCAAATTTCTTATGTTGGGTTTGTTTGTCAAGACTTCCATTAAAATTTTGGAATGAAAATATTTTATGATTATAGCCAATTTGTTTGAGCAATATTGTGTCACAAATAAGATCACCAAATTCATGAAGTATTTTCTATTTGCTAGATTTTGTGTTTGTGGAGAAAATCCAAGTGCTTCCTACCCAATTTTCTCATCCTCAAAATTTAGAGTTTTGGTATAAAATATTGAATATGAGGACTCTCCAATTATTTTTCATTCTCGTGGCAAATTGGGTCATGCTTCAACTACTTGTTTGAGAAATAAGAAAAACCACTTTATTTGGAATAAAAATAAATAATTGCATGTTTCAAAGGAGGAGTCCATTTCTTCCTTTGAGGAGGTACAAAAAGAAGATAATAAAGGTAAATCCCCTATAGACTATTCGATGATGGACACCTCTTTTAGATTTTTGAGGCTAGAAGATGGATATGTCAATGGTCTTATGTTTTCCTCTTGTCACAAGAAGAAAACAAGTTGGAGAGAAGGATCCTTGTAATGTGATAAAATAAATTATTTTGGAATAATTTCTTAAACTACCCTAATTTTGGGTTCGTTGATTGTTTGTAAGTTTTAGTTTTTCTTTGTCATTTGTTGTCTCTTTGTTATTTTTTGGTGTATGGTTGTGCTTCATACTCTATCCTTCTCTTTGTACAAAGTTCTAGGGCCTTTCCAAACCTTACTTACCTAATCAAAAACATTATAAAATGATCATATATAATCTACTTGATTAATGTTTAGAAGATTCATGTGCAATATAATCAACCATTTCATAATCAATCTTAATAATTTAACGTGGATTATGTTACCTTTTTCTTAAAATGATAAATTTATACAGAATCTTGATGGGGGCTACTAGGGAAAAACTATAATATCATATATGATCTACTTGATTAATTTTTAAAACATTAATGTGCAGCATAATTTAATGTTGATCATGCTACCTTTTTCTTAAAATAAGAAATCTATATACAAATTCTTGGAATCCCTCCTTTCTTTGTAATACTTCCAAGAAAGTTATCTCAATTTCCCAAAATGAGATCTTGACGAAGAGGTCAAAATAAACTTGTTAAAATATGGCTCAAGCTCACATGAGGTACCTTTATCTTTAAATATTCTCCTTAAGGAACACATGTTATCATGTGTATACCTAAAATCAACACATTGAAAATTATGATTTCTAATTTATCTTTATAATATGGTGCAACAATTCAACATGAATGTAATTGGCCGCTCTCCAACTCGTCATTCAAATGGCTCTGTTCGTGCCCACCTTGCTTCTGGTTGTGAGCTCTCTGCAGATGTTGTCGTTGGATCTTCGAATATTCCTACTATCAACTCTGTTGTTTTCGCCAATAGGTGCTCTATCTATGATGCCCTACTAGGCATTAATCCTCCTATTTTCGGGTCTTCTGTTGCCCCTAATGTCATGCTTGGTGTCCCTTATCTGGGATTGGGGCTATTCTAGTGTCAAATTCTATTGTTGGGGTTGCCTTCGCCCCTCCTCTAGAGTCTACTTTCGATGTCTCTTTCTCTCCTCTTGTGCCTGATACTTTGGGAGCCTGTAGCTTTGCTCAGGCTAATAATATATTTAATCCTACTCGTTCCTTTCACCCTCTTCTTTGCGCAAAACTCCCCGATGGTGGTTTGTGGTGAAGATGTGGTTAAAAATGAAGTTTTCTACCAGCATCTTGGGCTGGTGTGCAGGTTCTTCAATCTCTGGCTTTCTCTTCTATCCTTGCACAATTGGGTGTTGGACTCTTGGAGGCACCTTATGGCTACTAATATTGAGCTTTTTCCCTATTCTAAAGTGTTTTTTGTTGCTTCATTTTCCTCTTCAGTGAAAAAAAAACTTGGTGTTGGGTAAAATGTGGGTTTGGGAGAGTACTCTCTCTCGCTCAAACTCTAGACTATCTCCTAACCCTCTTATCGAACCACTCCATGTGCATCTAGTGTGGGTTAGACTTTCGAATATTCCCCTTCAATTCTAGGAGGATTCCTATTTTGAGTCCATTGGTGTAATGCCCCGTCATGCGAACCCCAAAGGACAACTAACAATAATTACCGTACAATTTTATTTTTTTTATAAAGTAAATCTAAACATACATGAGATGCACATTGAGTCATAAGTCATGAAACTCAATTAAACAATCCATTAACACTTACGTCCCTTGGGGTACACGAGGAGTCATTACGAAACTTAAATCCATACAACAACGACAAAGAATGAATGCCAAAGATATAATCCATAACTAAGTAAACATTTACAAAAATAACACATACATGAAAAACATTAATAAGAAACCATCCACGTATGCATATACAACATATATACATAATTACCACAAAACTCAAAATGATAAACTTTATAATAGCATATAAACTCAAAGGAAAAATTTCAACAAATACAATGTATCGAATAACAATTGCCATGGATCAAAGGCCGCACAAGGTATAACATTACATTTCATTACAATGATCAAGAGTAACAATGATACAACAGTGTTCTCCAACATGAACATGATCCATACAACAAGATAGAATGATACAGCTGAGCAGATGAATACAAGTATCATAACTAGCTCCATGTCGGATATAACTCTGAAGTCGCCGCAAGTAACACCAATCTGCACCTCACGATCCTCGACTAGGGACCCAACGGGGTGCTTAGCACGTTCCACCCGACCATGTGGGTCCGAAGACCCACCCCCCGTGCTAAGGAGCTGACAAGAAAGAATCTGCGACCAAGAGTGCCACAAGACCAACCCAATAAAGAATATCATAGTAACAATAACACCAAAAGCAACAACAGAAGATTCCATAGATCCTAAATGACAACAACCAAGATCCAAACATGTAAACACAAGATCATAAAAACACATACTAAACATATCAAAAGCAACAATCATAATCACTTGCAAAGTAAATCCAAGATAACAATCATGACACACTTCCAGAGGAAAACAAGGAACAAAGCATAAGGGCAACTAGTGGAGAGTGTCATCGCATAGTCCTACATGGGTTATCCTGTGCCCTTCCTCCAAGCACGAGCTGTACCACGCTGCTTGAGGTGTCGGCCCCCATCTATGGTTATCCTGGCCCTTCCTCCTACTTGAGGCGTCGGCCCCATAGGGTGACTCATGCGGAGCCGTTGACCTCTCATGAGGACGAGGTAACGACTTTGCCAACCATAGCCTTCTCAGCCTTCCATTAGTCTACGAAAGCCCCAATGAAGACGAGGTAACCACAATTTTTAATCTTGTTATGTGATTACTACCCATCCCTCCTAAATTCATTAATTATGTTTTCACTTGATTAACAAACTCATTCGTAGGTTATCCTGTGCACTTCCTCTTAACCGAGGTGTTGGCCCCCACGAAGAGCCACTCTCCCTAGAGACCCAACAAACATCAAAACCAAGGGTTGTACCATCATAATTTGAACATAGAATCACAACATAAAAGCATGTGAGGCATTACCCATCTCGCTAACAAGTACATAACCAGAGTATCACAAAGTTTCGTACAACCCTTTCAAATTAATGATACCAATATCTTGCCATGTCAAGAGCACATAAAATGAGGAATATTGACCAACAATAAAATCAAGCCTCTGGAAGACTCTCAAAAGGTTTACACTAGGGTTTCCTCATCAAAGAACTAACAACAATAATTGCAAGACCTCAAAGAACTATTTTCAATTCAAATATAATGAGTGAATACATCAAGATAAGATCAACAACTCCATCAAAACTACATAATCAACTTCGATACAAAATAAATCGGAAATCCAAGGGAGACCTCTATTTCCTCCTCTCAGGATACCCATTACTCAATGAACTTTCAATTCGACTCATTAACAACTCAAGCAGAACCATCAACCATGACAACGATAACATTAACCGATTTACCACTCAACTCAAGAGACAACCCAATAAATCAGCATGAACAACCAAACCATAATCTTCCTAAGAAAACAATAAACATTTCAAGAAGAGTTCAACTTACACAATAGCACCCCATTTAACCAACTTCACCCAAAATCCTATACTAAACACATTATTTAAAACATACCCATAGTAAATTAACACACCATCTAATAAACGATTATATAAGAGGTCAACATTTAAAAGCTAAACTAATTCCATCAACAACACATTACTACACAAGTTTTCTTCATAACTATAACTATATCATTTCCATAATATTCTAATGTTTACCAATTTTCATTATTTAATATAATCATTTAGTTTTAGAACCAAAGCGAACGTTCTACTCTAACGTTTGAAGTATGCAAGTAACTATCCTCTATTCAATTTTAAGCTAGGAGGTGAACCATTCTTTTCTAACATCATCAAATTGTTTACATAACTTTTCTACCCTTGACTAAATTTTAGTTTCTATTTAACCAAAGGTAATCCATATCCACTTAGGCTAATCTTTTAATTACTTTAATAAACAAACTTTTATTATTTAGTGCTAACCATGTTGTATTTATTCGTACATATAATAATGTATATAACTATGTTTATAAAAACAAATTAATAGACAACTTTTGTTTTATAAAACATAAAATAGACCACCACGCCTATAATTATATATATTTAATCTTTAAAACAAACTGATGTTTAATGTCATACCCTTATGTTTTATTTAATAAAAGCCATATATATATACATACACACACATACACATATATATATACACATATTTATTTATATACATATATGAATACATACAAAATCAACTCATTTTGATTTTCTAAAAGAACAAATAGATCAATTTCCCATAATCAATAACATTTCCGAACACAAGTAAAAGTCTATTTACTATATTACCTTCTACAGATTGAAAGCAAACACCAGAGTATCAATATCTTACAACTATAGATCTATATATAAATTCCAATTATTATTTCTTTCTTTTCTAATTTAATCTTTCAATACGTTAATCTACATATCCAATTGGTGATAAGACGTAATTGTTCTTTTCGGATCTCTATCTGTCTTATATCTATTACCCCTTCTACTTTTGTTTAACAGTTGGAACTTCAGAAAGTTTAACAAAAAAAAAAACAACTATCTTTAAAAGAAGACATGACGACAATGGAATCTGGAAGATTATTTAAACCTCTACAACATTCTATTTTCTCGTGCTTCAGATGTGACAAGTTGCCAAAGGAATCTGAAAGGTATTTTAAAGCTCTGCAGCCTTCTATGTCCAAGTGCTGCGTCTGTGAGTGGTTGTCAATAGAATCAGGGAGTTTATTTAAATCTATACACCCTACCATGTTCAAGTGCGCCGCTGTGACAGGTTGCAAAAAGAATCAGAGAGTTTATTTAAATCTATACACCCTACCGTGTTCAAGTGCGCTGCTGTGACAGGTTGACAATAAACCTTTAAACTTCCTATTATGTTCAAGTACGCGACTGAGACCGGTTGACAATGAAATCAGAGAGATTATTTAAACCTTTAAACTTCCTATTATGTTCAAGTGCGCAACTGAGACAGGACACGTGAATTGTTTGACAGAATGCCTTCAAAGGGGATGACATCTCATGAAATGCAAAGAAGGTGTGATATGCCTCTAATGGATTATTTATCTGTTCTGAAAACTATTGTGTAGACATTTTAGGGCAAATGCTAACCCAAATACCATGATTTATTTCCTCATTTTCAATACCCATACCAAAATAGGTGCAACGAAACAGAGTAGTTAATGACCCTCATAGACATTTATGCGCAGGTGAAAGCATAGATAATACATATAAATTGCTGTTCAGAACACCTCTAGGGTCATCTCTTGCCTTGCAATGATTGCGAAAAAGGGACACAATATTTTGTTGTAAAAGCTTTAAAAGCATGCAAGCTAAAGCTAATTCTAAATCTGCGACCAAACACGCCGGCCTAGACTTGTATACAAAGTGTGGAGACGTAGACAAAGCAAGAGAATTGTTTGATGGAGTAACTCAATACACATTAATTCAAATACACATTGATCTGGCAAGGTCAAAAACCAGAGATCATTGAAAGAAACGTCGACCAACGAGAGGTCCCGAGCCAAGGTAGAGATTCATATTTAGCGAAGGAAAACCTAAGAAATCTACAAGGGTTTGTGACAAAGTTTCAAGTCTTGGTGACTACCGGTGAGATGCCAAGATCCACTCTCAATCATTTACTGAGCATAAATCAGAATAACCATGCATTACCATCAGAAAGTATCATACGCTAATCAAAATCATGAATACCTTTGATGATAAAAGGATAAAGCATGAGTGAATACAATTTAAGGAGAAATAGGCGAAGTGAGAGTAAGGGAAGTACGATGAGACTAACCATTGCACTTGTTAAGGAAGAATCTTGACCGATGTCCAGAGCCTGCTCCATTGGTTCTGCTCACGAAATAAGATCAACCTTCGATGCAGTCCGTGTAATTCCCAAATAAAAACCCAGGATCCTTCCCATTCAAAAAATTCCTCCTCTCCCCAAAATGGGACATTTAAGCATGCAGAATTCCCAATGATTCTCCAAAAAGATCCTTTTTAAAGCAAGAATCCCTCACAAAAAACAAGTGAAAATCTCCAATAACCTACGAGTTTCTTTTTCAGTGATCTCTTCACAGTTAACCTACGAGTTTCTTTTTCAGTGATCTCTTCACAGTTAGGAATGATCTTGCATGTGAAATTTTCTATTCATTGTTTGCTTTCCTTTCACTTCATCGTTTATCCTTATTGCTTTTAATATTTTATTTATTTTTGTTTCTATTTAGTAACAAGCTATCTACTTTCCATTTTTTTTTTCAATTGCCTTTCTTGCTTTTATAATCATTCAAACTTAAGTTCAAATTTTAATATTTTATCCACTTTAATATTTTCTCACTTTAAAATTAAATTCAATCATTAAACAACAATTATCTTTCCTAATGAAAATCATTTACTTCCAATGTTAATATAATTAACATTTCTTATAAGTCTAATTCTTTATTTAATTCTAAATAAATCAAATGACCTTATAATTAAATTAATTTTGATTAATCAAATCTAATCATAGCACTAGTGTTATTGCATCGCCTCAAACAAAATTAAATAATACAATCACAAAATCATCAAGACCTTACCAATTCGACCAACCACATTTAAAAACACTTTTAACAACGAAAATGACACGACCACCCAAAAAGAACTACTTACTTGAATGTCAAGAATAACTGAAACGGAGGGACACTACAATTGGCAACTCTATAGGTCATTTTTGGAAGGTTTTTTATTCCACTTGTTTTCATTTTTGGGGCATTCTACTGGTCACTTGGCTTCAAGTTGCCCTCTCTTGTGTCGCAAAGGCCACGCGACTTAGTGGAGGGATGTTATTGGTGATTACTTGACTATCCACACTCTTGATTCTACAACGGATGTCTCCTCTTAGGATAATGATGAGTGTCGTTCTTCTGGTGTGGATCTATTGTGCCTTGCTAAACCTAATATGGATTCTCTTGTTTTGTGCCCTCAATCTACTTTGTCAGCTTCTTCTACTCTGCTCCAAACTTCTATTATGGATGATGGGCCTTGTCATGCTTCCTTTCCCCCTTCAAGTGAGGTTTTCCCTCTAGTGGGGGTATCTCCTCTTGTTTCCCCTTGTGGTGGGAACTTGGATGATTACATTGCTTGGACTATCGTTCATAAGAGGAGGAAAGGTCCTTCTTCTACCTCTTCACATTCTCATTCTAGTGTAGTGTTAGATAAGTTAATTTTATAGGGTCGGGACCCTTGTTTCCCGCTTCTCCCTAGTTCCATGTACCGATTAAAAGCATTGTTGGTTTTCTCAGTCTCACTACTGTTCAAACTCATTTTGCTTGCCTTTACAATTGTCTTTATACGAGTTTAGACCCTTTCTCGCTTTATCTTAATCAAAACAATTTAAAATTAATTTATCATTTTTTAAAATATAGAAAAGTAAATAAGATTATTAAAATGCCTAGAAATATAAATAATGTTAATATCAATTATATCCATAATATTATTTTATATTATATGGTTAATAAAAATATTGTTATTAATTTTAATAATATTATTTTTAATAAATAGTGATTAATTAAATTATATTATCACTTATAAAAATAGAAAAGAGAATATGAAAAAGAAATTTTAATTTTAATTGAAAATGTATTAAATTCTCTTTTCATATGACAATGTGATATAAAAAAAATTGAAATATTATTATATAAATTTAAACAAATATTTATTATCTCACATATTAAATTATATTTATTTAAGTTATATAAAATTTTGTATGAACTAAAACAGTATAATTAAAATAGAGATTAAAATTTATATAAAATTAAAATTTATTTTAATAAAAATATAATAATTTGGTTTTGTATTCTATTTTACATTGTCTTGTTTATGTAATTTATTTTTGTTGAAAAGTAATATTAGAAAATTAGTAAAAATAAAATTGGTAAAATATGATAATGGAGTATGAATTTTTAAGAGATAAAAGTCACATCATTTCATATTCCTCAAAAAGATTTTGTATTTCAACTTTCGTGTATATATATATATATATATATATATATATATATATATATATATATATATATATATTAATGTTTTATATAATCATATTAGTCATAATTTTAGTGAATACATTTTTCTATTGTACGTTTGATTTATAATTTATAAAAAAAAAAAAAAATTATAAATTTTAATATTACATCTTGTATTGTTTTTGGTTAGGTGGATATGGAGAGTTTTTCTCATACAAGAAAAATTAACATTATAATGATTGGACAAGATGCACTCAACACCAATACTCGTAATAATGACAATGATGGGGTAATTTGATTGCTATATCTCTAGCTAAAATATATTTTTTATATAATTAATTATATAACTAATATTTATTGGTGGTTACTTTGATAAGGTTGTTTCACCATGCACACTCCTTATAGATGAATACTACCAACGAGGTTATAAGCTATTGGAATCTCCTTATTTAAGGACACTTTTGGTATGATATTTTAGCACCACTTTAACAAAATATTGTAATATTTCAAGTATGTAAATTAAGAATGGTTATAATGATCTTTTTATGTTAGCTTGCAGGAATTCTTCTAGATATAGAAAATACATTTGATCGTAAAGATACACGAGCAATAGATTTGTTGTTAATTGATGCAAGTCCAGATCATAAGAATAACCTCTTACATTTATGTGAGTCTCTTTTATTAATATCAAATATTTTAATAAGTATAAAATATATTTTTATTGAAATTGAAGTGTATTTTTTTCTTATATAGTGAATGAAAAGCACACGGATGACAAATTCAAAGAAGTTTTACAATCCAACTATGGAGAACCTATACCAAATGGTAAAATTCTATATATATTTTTATTTCACATTAATTATTTTATATGTTTTAGTTAACTTTATTTTTAAGATTAATTGAAAAGATGTTAAAACATAAGTAATACATAACATAGTGATTCTATTACAAAGGATCAAGATGATTTAAATAAGGGATCACCTTCATCAAAATCTATGTATGTAAGGTCATATAAAATTAGATGATTAGACAATGTGACTACTTTTTTTTTCAAAAAAATATGTAATTTCATAGTTTCTTGGTTCTCATGTTATCTAGATCTTCCCTCCTCTTTATAACTAGGTTGGTTTGCTAGTTATTATTTCTTTATCTTCTCATGTTGATCCTTATGATTGATCATAGAGTGTGATCCAAAATGTTGAAGAAAAAAATCATATAATTCAATCTAGAAACATTTCAAACTATTATCATGGATTATATAAATTTTGTATTTTTAATTCAATTCCATATTAAAAAAAATAAAAAATTACAATTGGTACAAGCTGCCACCTTCCAATCCCATAAACTACTTTGATCTCATGAATGATATTAATATTTTTCATTCATTCATATATTCACCATACCAAATAGATTCATTAGACTCAAAAATCAAAGTACTACAAATTTATCAACTAAAAATATAGTCCATCTAATCTTATTTTTGTGAATCTATTATATTATAAAAAACACTAGTACAAATGAAAATAAAAACCGATTCTTTTATAGTTCAGAATACCAGACAATCTGTTTTTAGATTTACAGATACCAGACAATCTGTGGGTCGAAAATATGACTGTGAGTTCAAAGAAAGGAGGCAGAAAGCGACGCAGACATCATTTACAATGGGCACAAGTATAATGAAGTTCAGAGAAGGTGCGATTCTTCTGAGCCACGTAGAAAGGAAAAGATGGATCAATACCTTGGCATGGGAATACCTGGAGCAATGGAGATTAGGGTCCCTACCAAATCGATGCACTGGAAAAATGGAAATCCTCCTTTCAACAAGCCCACATTGGCAATTTCAATGGTATTTGGACGACAAGAGCAACTGTCGAAAAATGGATCAAGAAAATAAGGGTAATAAACTCACTGTCAAATTCCTTCTGAAAGGTTCCTTTTAGGTGCAGTGCATGAATCGGGCTGAAAAGGAAAATAAGTTACATGGGGGACCCTAGCTACTAGAAGAGACTGGATTCTCTCTCATGGAACGGTCATCCAATTTCAACAATCTAATAGGGGAGAGGATTTAGTAGTTGTGCACCCTAACTTCACGCTTCTTAAAATCCTATACGGAAATTTCAAATCACTTTCAATTTTTTTACAGCAGCTTACTTGGCAAGTCCCCTGCTTATAACTTTCATTTCAGGGCCACATCAGCATGCTTTTTGTCAAGGTGTCCAAAAAGGCCCAAAAAAAAGTGAGACCAATACTTGTGCATTCATAGCATGGGTAGTTGAGTGTTGATGTGGCATCACATGATTGGTTGCTTTTTAGATCAAGGGAATACATTTTGTTTAATTATGGGTAGTCAAGTCACAACTATTGGGCATTATATAAACAACTACTATCACAACTATTGGGCATTATATAAACAACTACTATCACGACTATTGAAACATGCTCAACTATTGGGTCCTCTCCCCTATGCCAATTACTAGAAGTACTTGTCTAGATTAGACTATACAACCTTCTTAAGGAATTTCGGATGGATCAATCCTAGAAAAGATTAATAATTCATTGGGCTACTTCTATTCCATGTCATAATGGGAATGGTTAAGTTTTAATGTAGTTCGATTCACTCCCCCCTCAACAATCCATTGTGTTCAACAATTTCTTAAACCCCTTCAAATAACGTGTTAGTGTAAATAGGATCATTTCATATCTAGTTAGATAATCATCTTTTCTAGGTTGACCTATTCACACTAGCTTAAGTCCAACTTTAGGTTTTTTACCTTTTTTGTCTCTATAATATTTGGCTGAAAATCCTACCCAAGATGCAAATGAATGAAGGAAATCAAGTATTAGAAATAAAATATGAGAAATAACAGACTGTATTCTACTCAAGAGAATGCACAGTCTACTCAAGAGAATGCAAATCTTACAATGATCTTGAGAATTGAGATTACAAAGGGAACACCTTGGTTATATAGGCCAAGGTTTCACTGAGGATGTAATAATATTATGACAAGCATTTTCATCCTATGAAATGTGACAACATGTGGCAAATTAGGGTCATTAAAGCCCAACATCCTTATCCCTAAGTAAACTTAATCTAGTGTAATGAGGAATTAAGTGGATAACTAGCTAGTAATTAAACTAGTTAGATAAAGTACCATGTTCACACTAACACCCCCTTAAGTGAAACTTAGGGCTAATGTAGATAAATATTGGTCCCGACTATAAGGCATAATGAGGTACCCATATACAAAATAACCTCTCAACTAGAAAAGAAGGAGAAAACCCAATGGAAAAAACTCCCTCGGGCCATGAGAGGTTTCTTGCACCCCCAAAAGAGACCAAAGATTAACATACTGGCTCTCAATGAAGGGTTTGGTGAATATATTTGCAACTTGATTTGTTGTAAGACAATAGTGTAAATCAATTCCCTGCTCTTAAATCAGCTCTTGAAGAAAATACATATGGATCGTGATGTGTTTGGTTCATTAATGATAGATCGAGTTCCTTTAGATTGACGATGCTTTGATTAACACAATAGATTATTGATGGCTTTTGAAAAGTGATTCCAAGTTTAGTGAGGATATTCTAAAGCAATATAGCCTCAGTGGTGGCATTAACGACCCATAATACTCATCCTTAGTTGAAGAAAGAGCAATGACATGTTGCTTCTTGCTCTACCAACAAATGGGATCGAAACCATAGTGAAAATTGTAGCCAAATGTGGACTTGTGATTAGTAAAATCACTATCCCAATCAAAAGTTGTGTATCCAAGTAAGTTTGAACTTATGCTTGATGCATAGTGAATCACATAGCTATGAGTGCCCTGGATATAGTGTAAGATGTGTTTGGTAGCTTTTCAATGAATCTCATGGGGCTCCATCATGAAGTGTGAATCAATTCCAACTGCAGAGGAAGTGTCAAGGAAAGTATGAGTCAAGTAGATGAGGCTACTAATGAGTTGATGATACAAAGTGGCATCAACTAGTGGTGTGGAAAATTTCACCTCAAGCTTGACCCCAGACAAAAAGGGAGTCAATACAAGCTTACAATCAACCATATGAAAATGAGACAAAAGATCAAGAGCATACTTGGGTTGTGCAAGAGAGATCCCAAAAGAGGTCTAAGTGATCTCGATCCCAAGAAAATAGTGCAAGAGACCCAAGTTGATCATGGAAAATATTTTGTGCAAAGTAGTCTTAACACTCATAATGATTGATGAAGTCCTCCCAACTATGACAATCAAATCATCATCATAGAGAGCCAAGAAGAGAGGAGCATCTTCCTACCACAAGATGTAGACATTTGGATCTAAGTGGCATCTAGAGAACCTACTAGAGAGAAGAAAGGAGTCTATCTTGGCATACCAAGCTCATGGGGATTGTTTGAGACCATAAAGAGGCTTTCTCAATTTGCAAACCAATGAAGAATATTGAATGAATCCTTGCAATTTCTCCATGTAAATCTCTTCATGCATATCCCCATGAAGAAATACACTCTTCACATGCATCTGATATACAACCTAACCATGAGTTGTGGAAATAGAAAGTAGCAAGTGAATGAAGTTCATTTTGGCGACAGTGGCAAAGGTCTTAGTGTAGTTAATACTTGGTACTTGAGATAATCCTTTGGTGATAAGTCATGCTTTATACCTATCAACTAAGCCATCCACTACAAATTTGGTTTAATAGATCCACTTACACTAAACCAATTTTCTTTCCTTAGGAAGTGGAACATGATCCCATGTTTTGTTCCACATTAAAGAGTTGTACTCTTCCTCCATTTTTAAATCCCACTCAACAATACTAGATGCTCCATGAAATTATTGTCGATCTAAAGTTGTGGATGTGTAGGAATGTGGAATGTCTTGGTGTTGTGACTGAGTCCTTCGAGTATTTGAAGGATCCCCAACAAGAGGGCCTACAAACTCAATTGTTTGGCAAGCCCAATGAGCCATGGTAGGGTATGGAGGATGATAATCTAAACTCTTCAAAGAGGAAGATGAAATATCATGATCAAATCAAAAAGTAGAGGAAGCTTGAGGAAAATATTCTAGGTCATGGTCATCTAAATCCATTGTGGAGGAAGGAAGAGTGGAGGATGAATTAGGAGACATCTCCTCAAAATGTACACTATGCTTAATGAAGAGCTCATGTGTTTCAAGATCCATTGGCTGATTTCCTTTGACACCATCAGGGTAACAAACAAAGATACAAGGCCAACTTTTAGGTTCCAAGGCCTTGCACTTGTTTGAAAAAATGTGTTCCCATGCTAGAGAGACAAAAAATCTAAAGTACCAACAATAGGTTGCTTGCCACACCAAGCTTCAAAGGGAGTGATTTCATTTAATTCCTTATGTGGAACTCTGTTTTGGATGTAAGCAAAACATTTGATAACTTTTTCCCAATATGTAGGTTAAAGGAAGTGTGCATGGATCATAGAGCCAACTATCTCTTTTAAGGACCTATTTTTCCTCTCAATGGTAACATTTTGTTGTGGTGTGTAGGTGGAATTATGTTGAAGATCAATCCCTTCAAGGGTGTAGAATTATTCAAAGTGATGGTTCACATATTCTCTACTATTATTTGTGTGGAGAATTTTGAATAATCTTTCAAATTATTTCTCAACACAAACCTTAAACTCTTGAAATCTATCAAATACACCCCAATGAGAACAAGACTCCAACAAAAAAAATTGTTCTTTAATAGAACCCATGTGATTTACTACACCTAAGTCAAGAGTCCACTATTGTAAAGAATCTGCATTATCAATAAGTGCATTTTGTTTCCCTTTACTTGATTTTAAAGAAGGGGTAGAGGATTTCAAAGGAACACAAGAAGGAAAATTAATGTGTTCTTTTAAGAAGATGTTTTAGCTCATTGATCTACTTTTTGTGACAAGAATGTTCCTCATGACTAGTTTTCTAGCAATAGATACAAGTTGTTCTTTTGTTCTTTTGATGATTCCCTTTTGTAGAGGAGGATTGGAAGTCTATTTTTTTTGTAGATGATGATTGTGCCTGGTATTTTTGTGACTATTCCTTGAATTGATTTTATTTTTTTAGGTTAATTTGATTCTTTCTAACCCTTCAGTTGACCAACAAACAAAGCCTATGACAATGAAGGCTTAAAAATACCCATGGAAAGAAGTTTTCCTTGTTCTTGCATCAACATTTTAGAAAAGGAATCATAAGGTGTAGTGAATGTAGATACTATTATCAACCAGTGAGTGTGAAATCTAGAAATAAAAGTTGCATATTCAGGTCCAAGTTTGTTGAGGGTAATATAGACAAGTTGAATATCTTTATTTTCTAAGCCACAAGATTTACATTTAGTTTTTCCCATGCATCATTTGAATTTGTACATCCTTCAATTTGAAACATAATATCAAGGGAAACTAAACTCCTTAGACAACCAAGAGCTTTTGTATGTTCAATCATCCAGAGTAACTTTTCCTTATCATTTGTGGGTCCAATTACCTTCTTTCCAACATAAGTTGTATATCATAGTTGCAGTAATGTGTTCCATGCACTTTGATGTCATGTATTGTGGTTGTATGGTGATAGCAATGAAAACTTAAATGTACCCATTTGTGAAGGAAAAATAGAGCATAAAGTAGAAGAGATGTACAAGCAAAAATACAAGAAGGGACCCCCCAAGTCACTCAATCAAAGAGCCTCCCCAATGAAAAAGTATTTGGCACTTTATATTTAGTGTGGTTATAAATTTATACAAGCAAAAAATCTAAGTGGACTAGACTTTAATGCTTTTACAAATCCTCAAGAAACATGAGCATATGTTGAAAGTGTAATTTTAGTACAATACCACATGAAATAAGCAATACCATTGTGAAGTACACAAAAATCATGTAGTTTCAAAAAAGAATCACCTTGATCTGAGGTCATATGCAAAATTAAAGTAAATTTGAAGTTCTCAAAATGAGAACTATGTTGTTTCCTATGTGAGAATCTGCATTTTTTGAAAAATACATGCGCTGAAATTTGAAACTATCTTCACCAATGCATAGAGCACGAAAAATTAGCCCAAATCAAAAAACTGCTCAATAATTGGAGATCGAGAGCTCAAGATATGTTTATGCAAAGCTTTCTTCAAAACTTCGCCTGCCAATGGAGAGGGTTCAAGAAAATAAAAAATACTCCTTTCACCAAATTTATTAGAAGTACCACCAAAGTTAGTTATACACCAAGTTTAGAAACCCTCTAGCTAGTGTAACCTCCACCAAAGTTAGCAAACCTCTAGACAAAATTAGCGATCAATAAATTGGTGAAGCCACCAAAATAACCACCAAATGTGGTGAGGGTGCTAAAATTATTGGAAAAATTCAAAATTTAATATTTTTTTAAATATGAAAAAATGTTTTAAAAATATAGAAATAGGCTTGAGGGTTGAAGTACAGGGAATTGGGGGGACAAAGTTGCACCCCAACCCCTATGGCAGGGGTCTATAGACCCTTGTAAGGGTCACAACTCTATATAGGGTGTGACACCCAAAGAGAGCTCGCAGGTACCTTTAAGTACCTTGTGGTACCCCTTCTACAGGACCTGCACAGGTACAACCTATGCAAGTAATTGCTATGCAAATTTTATTTTTTTCTTTTCTTTAAAAAAAAATTGTAATGTTATTTTTTCCAATTTTTTTATGTTTCAAAACAAAACAAAATTGTGTTTTATTGAAACAAAACAAAAAAAATCAGTCTAGTACATGGGAGTTGTATGGATCTCTAAACCAAAAAAAAAATTACAAACTCATCCAAAATCAATGAATTAACAATCAATTTTAAAGTTTTCAATCCTTTTGAGCATGATGGCAAGATCAAATTTGACCTATATAATGCTCCAAAATGGAAGTTCCTTGTTGGATCTAGCAACAAACCTCTTGCTTCAAACTCTTGCAAATCTAGCCTTTGGTGTTCGATTTAGACAAAACAAAAGGTAAATTTGACTTTCTTAGTTGCTCTTAACTCAATCATGAGCTCATAATTTTTGTAGGAAGCTTAAAAACCCTACAATTGGCAAGTCAATGTTTGAACCCCCCCTAGAAAGTGGTATTTTTTCCAAACTTTTCTAATTCTCTAGATCATCCAAGGATGCAAGAGAAGAGCATACTCATGTGCTTTGAAAAATAACATCTCTACAGTCCCATATTTCTCAAAAAAATTGTAACACACAACTCACAATAGCTTTGATGACATGTAATATTTGGCTAAAAAGCCTATCTAGGATGCAAATGAATGAAGGAAAGAAAGTATAGAAATCAGAAATGGACAAGTATAAATTGTATTATACTCAAGAGAATGTAAATCTTAAAATGGGCTTGAGAATTGAGATTACAAAGGGAACCCCTTAGTCATATAGGTCAAGGTATGACTTGGGATGTAATTCTATTATGACAAGTGTTTTCATCATCTGAGACGTGACAATATGTGACTACACAAGGTCATTAAATCCAAACAACCTTATTCCTATGTAAACATAATCTAGTATAATAAGGACTTAAATAGATAACTAGCTAGTAATTGAATAGTCTCACTTCATAGGGAATTTACACATTAAAACTCAAGTATCAGGTTTTCTAACATGTGTTGCATTCTTGGAGGTTAATCACTCATCCACTTCTACCTTCCTTCATCCTCATACTACTTATGCAAGGGGCTTTATTGTATGTTTTACACACTCAAGTTTGTGATAGGTGTGCTTGTGCTCTTTTTTCATTTGTGGAAGATATCATTGGTACTTTTTTTTATTATCTTGGCTAGTCATATATAGCATTATGTGAATAAAATGATTGGCTCATAAAGCTCATAGAAGGCCTTATAATACACAATAAAAAATGTAATGTTTTTTATGTTTATTAGATTTTTTTCTTCTAGATTTTAGATTTTGAAATTATTATTTTCTAAGAGCATTGGGTTCATCAAAATAAAATAGAACAAAAAAACAACCTAACTTAGAAAATGTTTGAACTTTCAAAGTTAGATGATTATTCCAATATTACCTCCTAAGTTAATCTATGTTTAGAAATAAAAAAGAGCTATTTTTGCTACTACGTTAAGAGAAAATGTTTGACTAACCTAGTAATATGATTTAAACAAAAAATGAAATTAACTTAACCAAAACAAAGATTTGAAATAAAATATTTATGATTAACTACTAACTAAAGTGAGACACAAGAATATAAAATAGTAGATAAAGAGGAACATGTGACTAAAGGTTGAAGCTTGTTGGACCAAATTCCTATAGGACACGTGAAAATTGGTGCAACGTTCTCTCATATGTATAGATTTCATGAATCATTTTTTTAGAAAATGCACTTCAACTTCCAAAATTAGATTTTGGCTACACATAGATAAAAACAATAAAATGCTAATAGCTTCTAGGTACAATGAAGATAAAGAAAAAAGTAATTTTAACTAAGATTTAATCTAAAAATTATTAGAATAAAGAGAATGAGATAGAAAAGCATATTTTTGGTGAAATTCCCTCAAGAATGACATGCAAGTTGGAGAAGGAGAAAAAAATTTGGGCTACAGAGGAGCTTTCCATGAATGTTCAAGCCCATACTTTTAGATTTTCAATTTCAATGAGTATGAAGAAATATTAAAATATTGTGTGTTCCTATTTTATAAGTGTTTAAGAATTGAAATAGTAGTGAAAAATACAAATAAAGTGAACTAATAAAAAAGAGTTTTGAATCAAGTAAATAACATCACAAGTGTCATAACTAGCAATAAAAGGATTATACAATAACAAAATGAAAGATAAAATGAGAAACTACATAAAATATTCATAATAAAATAATCTCTCAAGCTTCGTGATACGAATGGAGACAAGAGTGATGTTGAAAGATATTAATAAATTTCCCAAGAGTACAATAGAATATTGGAGCCTTCACATGCACTTCTCAAATGCTCAATAATGTTGGTAGAATACTAAAAGTGCTCATAAAACTAGTGTAAAATGTTAATAGAATATGAAATCTTGAATTTGATATTAGAAGATTGAGATTAGAATTTAAAATGAGATGAATGGAGGGAGATAAAAGAGCTAAGTATCCATTGGAGTTCACTCTAAAGAGGTTACTACCAACTTGGATAGGTAGAAGGTGACAAAATGCTCCAAAATAGCTATTGAATCATGAACTATCATAAAACACTAGCATGTCATGCTATGCATCACACTAATATTTAGGTATGTCCATCTCTAGAAAGGAATAAACACTAGAAAATTACTAGGATATGATAGTTGTAACATCAATTTTAAGAAAAAGGACCACAAGAGGCTAGGCCTTGGCACCATTTGTTGAACAAGGTTAAGGTAAGGGCTAAAATGCACATAAAATATACAAGGAGAGGCAAAAACTAAAGTGATTCCAAAAAACAATGCAAAATTACAAGGTAATGTAATTTTTTCCATGATAGTTCCAATATTTCAGTCTACTTTTTCTAAGGTTTATCCAGATCACCCTTTTGATTTGGATCTATCCTTAGATTTATTTCATCCCTTTTCGTACCACCATTTTCTTTAGGAATTCCCTAAACATGTAGTTCTTCCTTTGAACCCCCATCTATAGATTTCCTCCTCATTTCTTCATTGAGAGAAGTAGCAATAAAAGATTCCATCTTTGAATCTATACCGCCACTAATATCAACAACTAATATTTCCCATGATTTAGGTAAAGAACAATGTAACAAAAATATCTATCTTCTTCCTAAATATTAACATCAATACTTTCTAGGTAACTCAAAATGATATTAAATATATTTAAACGCTCAATAATTAATTCCCCATCCTTCATTTTCAAGGAATGCAATTTTCTTCTCGAATGTAATTTATTCACCAAACTAGATTGCTTTGATATATTTTACCTATCCTCTTCCACAAATTATGTACACTTGTTTTCTTAGAAACATTTAAGAGGATGGAGTGGAAGAGACACAAACTTATGGTTCCTCTTGTCCTTTTATCTATCTTTTTCTAGTCTTCAACTAGCATTTTTATAGTCTTTTCATTTTGTATGATAGCACTCCATTTATCTCTTTCTTTCAAGACATCCTCCATTCCAAATTTCTACAACTCATATCTAGATCCATTAATTTCTCAATTTCCAAATGGGGTGTGATATACATGGATTCAACCATAAATTAATCTACAAAACTACTAAAAATATATATATTGAAACTAAAAAAACATACAACATTCCAAGGAAAGTGATTCTCTCTTGGAGGAGGTTGGGGAAGCCCTAGGTGATTTTTTAATGGTGGACAATGAATTTTATAATCTTTATCACTCTACCTTTGCCAGAATACTTGTTGAAATTGATGTCTCAAAAGGACTGCCTGCTGAGGTTCTCTTAAAATCTTCTAGGGGGTCTTGGATCCAATCGTTGGATTATGAGGGGGTCCCTTTCCGCTGTAGAAGATGCTTCAAAATAGGACATGCTGCTGCTCAATGTGGTTTTGAGAAGAAGTCTAAGACAACTACTTGGTGGAATGGCGCTTCACAACAACATTACACGGTGGAGAAGAAGTTTGATCTGCTTCGGAGCTTCTCTGAGGTGGTGGCTTCTGATTCACATGTTGCTGGGGCTTCTGATTCACAGGCTGCTGGGGTTTCTAATTCACTTGCTACTGGGGCTTCTGATTCACAGGTTGCTGGGGTTTCGTCTGTTGGGGTTTCTCCTTCCTCCGCTGGGGAAGCTACCATGATAAATCATATTGAGAATACTACTAGACCGGTTTCTGTCTCTACTGATGGTGCTTTGTTTCCCACCTCTGATTGCTCTCCGGTTATTTCCACACCTATTCAGGCGAACTCTGATGTTACCTCCCGGGTTGCGGATTTTCATCCTCAGGAAATTAATGGGCTGGCTTGGCAGGCTAAGGCAGCACAAGTTGAAGAAGGCTGGACTACTGTTACTGGAAAAAAATCTAAACCCTCTGGGCCTTCTTTCGATATGACTCTTCGCTCCAACAAACGAAACTCTAATTGTAAAACTTAATGGTGTTTGTTTGTGAGCTGGTTTTTTGTTGACTGCAGGCTGTTTTTTTTGTAGTCTGGTTTTTTTGGCTTGTTTAAGATGTTTGGCTTTTGGTTGTAATGGGTTCCGGATCCCATCAAAATCTGTTTTCCCCAATTTCAAAAACATTCCAAGGAAAGTGCCCCTCTCTCTAATCAAGTCAAATTATTATACTAAATGTTGAGAATAGGATAAACATATATAATGAAAGTATTAAAAAATATTATTCAAATTTAATTAATTAATTAGAACATGTTATCAAACCATCAAATAGAACATAGAGAAGCATAAATTTGCAAACTAAAATTTGCAATAGCACATGACACCAAATTTATGTGGACAACCCCTTTCAATTAAAAAATCATCACCAAAAAAAAATTGAATTTGAATTAATCTTAGGAATAATATTACAACAATACAATTTCACTCAATATTCTTTAGTCTAATAGTATTCTATTTCAATAACATTTCATCACCTACTTAACACTATTAAACATATATTGCATGCTCTATATTTACAAGGTAAAGGAAATAAGAAACCACCAAGTAATTTCTATAAAATAGTGGCTACAAGTCCTCGATAAAATCCCCACACCCCATTATACTTTTATTCATGTACTCGAAACCATAAAGGGAGGAACCTTTGAATCTATAACTCTTAATTGACACCACTTCTAAGGCTAGCACTCCATAAAGACCATAACCACTAATGAAGGCCCCACCAATTATAACAAGATACTCTACTCTTTCAAATTTAACTAACTTTCATTGTTGAATTTTTAGCATGGCCTCCTTAGTCAATGTCATTACAATAATTTCCCAAGTATATCAAAGTATTTATTTGTCTTACCCTTTCTATTTTTATAGATATTGCATTATAAAACTTTGGAACTCATTTTTCACATTTTGAAGGGTTTCTAAGAGTTTGAGCAATCTTCAAACCAATCTTTAATTAGTGTAATGTGTTTGACTTATTGAGATCTTAAGAAAATTTAAAGATCACTAAAAATTAAAATTCTACATAAAAATTATACCTTATAAAAATATTTTTAAAATGGTATTAAATATAAGATTATAAATAAATAATATAGTATATGTGAAATCATTTAATTAAATATACTTCATCATTAGTGTTGATGTAATAAGTAAGGTTATTATTATGTTTCACCATTCGCCTTTTGATTTGTTGGAAGTCACATGGATAATACTTAAAAAATTCTCATAACAATGAATATTCAAGTAAAAGTATGAAATTGTGTTACACTTTATAAAGGAAACAACCAACGTTGATCCAACTTTTAAACTTAATCACTAAAAAGTGATCTATATGTTTTAAATTTTGAAAGGATTTAAACTAGTAAAATGTGTATTTTTTAGTATATTTTATGTTTACATTTATTTATTTTTTAAAGGAAATTATTTTTAAATATTTTTTAATAAATTGACGCTATAATTTAGTTATTGATAAAATGTTGAAAAATAAAGTTACATGAGACATCAATCTTTTTATAGTAATTTTTTTTTCTTTCAAATTTTTTGTGTGTATTTATAAATTGAAACTTTAGTGCAAGGATATATTTTTTCCCAATTTTCATAAATATATATTTTTTAAATAAATATTAAAATGTCTGTGTATTTAAAAATAGTTGTTTATCTAAAATAGAAAAAAAATTACACCATCTTGATATAGATTCTTTTATCTAGTGCATCATATTTTTTTCATATTTTTTTAATAAGTTTTAGTATTTTTCCTTGGCATGGTAATCAACCTAATATTTTGTGTTGATAACCTACTTTTAGTAATAATAAAATATAAAATACAAATAATAATTAAACTATTAAAGTATAAATATTTTTGAAAAATACACTTATTAATCTAAAAAGGGTATTTTTTATATTTAAAAAAAATGTTATTTACATGAATAGGTGTTATTCAAACATCAAGTTTTTCAAATAATTTTATTTATTTTGTAAATTAGTCTTAAAGTGGTGCTACATATGCATTTAGCCAACATTTTTTGTTGGAAAAGTTGTGGAAATATCTAACTTAGATAGAATGAATCTTATTAGATCATATGTTTAACCAAAATTGATTTTTAGTTAGAAATACTTAAATTTAGTTGTACTTATAAATTGGCCAAAGTGTGACACAACTCTGTACTAGTAGTCATTCACATTATGTAATATCCCTCGATTTATCCATGGTCTTATATTCCACTCAAGAGATACAAGATTGTCCATAACTATTATAAATGCAAGTTGATTATTATTGAGGATATGAATCATTTAATAATTAAAGTAATTATATAAATATAATTATTAAAAAATTTAAAAATTATATGAGAAAAAAGTATTCTTTGAAAAAATTATTATTTTTAATCAAATTTAATTTATGTATTATTTGAAATAGCGAGTTATTATTATTAATTTATTTTTTTATAATAATATTGAAATAATCATTTTATCATGTATAATCTATTTATAATAATAAATAAAATATAATTATTATGTTCAACAACAAAACTTCAATAATTATGTTGATATGTATGATTTTAGGTAGATTTTGTGACTTTAATTTTTTTATTTCAAATAGATTTTATAGATTAATTATGGGTTTTTTTTACTGCAGTTAAATCACAAGCAATGCCTCCATCCTCAGCAAGTGGAAAGAATATTATAACAACACTTTCAAAGTGGTTTGGATTTGGATCAAAGTAATCCCTCTAGATGAAAATTCATAAGATAAACTTATACCTAGAAATAAACATATGCTTAAATTTTGAAATATTTATGAAGTGTATATATATTAATAAATAATATCATATATTTGATTTTGTGTTAGTTTGGTTGATTATTAAAATATCAACCTCAATCATTTAGTCAAATAAAAATACAAAAATATAATTGAAAATTTGTGTATCCATATAAAACAAGTGTCATGTAGTGGTGAGTACTTGTCTTTGTAGTATTACGATAATAATATCTGTTGGTTAGGCAATAGATGAGTTATGGCATACCAATTCAGGGGTAGGCCAGATAATATTTTGAGATCAACAGATTCTTGCAAGCCATATGTATCACAATTTTATTAGGTGAATGAAGATTATAATTTCTAGGATGGACATTGGCTCCAAATTTGATTCATATCAAGCAAAACTATGAGTAGTATAGTTGAATTTGAGTTGGTTCCTAAAAACAAATATTTGTTAAACATTGATGAGCAAATGATTTGTTGGAAAAGAGCCTTCATAGATTGATTGGTTGATTTTGAGATTTATTTTAAAACCCTAGTAGTGTGGTTAAAATTGAGTTTGTTTTTTATAGTAAATATTTGTTTAAGATTGATGACCAAGTGATTTGTTAGTAAAGCAGTTATGTAGATTGATTAGTTGATTTAAGAATTTAAAAAGTATAGTTGATAGAAATTAGTTAAAGATAAACAAATATTGATCACTATAATTACTTTACAACATGGTTGAAAGTATGGTTAGATAGAATTAGAAGACAATTTTATTTAGCTAATGAATATCATAAATATTACAATATATAAAGTATTGCATTAATTTAAAATTTCAAAAATGTAAAAATTATAAAACGATAAATAATTTTTTGATTTTATAAAACTAAAAATACATAATTATCAATAATAATATTATGTTTATTATTTTATTTTAATTTATAACTATTTAAATATTATTTTAATCTTTATTTATTTAAGAGTTATATTTTATAGTTTAATTTTTAAATAAAATTTTAAATAGTTTTAACATAGTCGCAGCATGATGATCTTTAATATCACTATTAAATTCTTGTCAACATAATTAAATAAGTGATATTTCTCATTTTTTAGATAAATGTTTTTAAAATACCTATACTAGTAATTAATTGCACTCGACATGAGTAAGGTCCATAAAACAATAAATTGTTTGTTGTATTTATAGATAATGTTCATTGACTATAATTAAAACTTATTTGTTTTGATATTTATAGTTATTAGCTCTATGATGTGTTACAAGAGTTAATTAGCTTTGTGTCTTTTGGTTTTTCTAATATAGTTCGTCTAGATATAAGGAGTGGTTTCAATAGAAGAAAGATCCCAAATCTTTTTAAGACATGTGATCAAATTTATGTCCTTTTAAACTCATTGAGATGTTCTCAGTATTTTAGAGACTTCAAAGGCTTCATTATGCAGATGTATGAAGCATCACAACTTAAAGGCACTAAATTTGTACAAATTGTGACCCAAAAAACTTCAAATTCAAATAGATTTCCTTTAATGTTTCCTTTCTCTTGAAATACCAAGGGATTCTCTCTGATGTGAATTTATCAACAAGAAATTGTTATGCATGTCATATTTTTATAGTCTTTGTTTTAAAAGTCACTTCCCAAGTACCACTAGTTTTCTTTAAAAAAAAATTATTGATTGAAACTCTAGTGTCTAGATGATTTTTCATATGCCAATTCAAAATAATTTACCGTCAAACTTCCTTTTATTCACTATTATAAAATATACAACTAATAAACTTCATTCTTTTTAGGATATATATAGGATGAGATGGTATGTGCTCTAACTTACCTTTAGGCTTCAAACCCAAATACTAATTAAAACTTCAATTTTAGATATTTCTAACTTTGTTATTGAAATTGACAAGTCAATTTATATTTGATTTAGAAAGTTATATTGTTATTAAAAACAATTAATTGTTATTCCCTGAAAAATTTTAACAAGAAAGAATTATCTTCAATTTTCTTTCAAATTTATATACAAATTTTATCTTGCCTCAAAACAAGTGGAAGACAAATAGAAACAAACTACTTATTTAATAAAGTTAAAACAAATTTGGATTCAAACTGCCTTTTATGTTGGTTTAGTGTCCCTCCTTTTTAGTTTTGATGTCTTTGTAGCCTAGTGTCTATTTTTTTAGGTCCTTCTTAGGCCCATTTCTTTGTTGTTCATTCATCCATGATCCTTTTTGTTGATCTTGTTGTAAAAGGTTTTGAGGTCCTTTACAAACCTTTTTTGATTCATAGCTCTAGTTAAAAATGTTAACCTTAATAAAAAACAAACTTAGCACGGTTTTACCAAGAAAGAACTATAATTTAATTAACCCATAAAATGTTTCATTTCAATATTTTGCAAGATAATTTATAAGTCTAGTGAGATTGCTTCAAATATTAAGCATCTATAATAGACCATAGACATTAGCTTTATTCATTCAAATTTCATAACTATTTATACACATATGGCACAAAACCTTATAACCAAACTTTGAGCAAAGACCTTGCACTTGTTAAAAATATGAAGATATGAATAACATTTATCCCCTATTATGAAAGAGTAAATGTTTGGACATGAAACTCAAAACTCATCCAAATTTCTCTTAACTATCTACAACTAAACTTTTATATAATCCAATTACTAATAATTGTCATTCATTGTAACGCCCCGCCACGCGAACCCCAAAGGAACAAATAAAACCGCAACAATTTTTTTTTAAAGAACTTAATAATTGTACTTAAGTATTCCAACATAACGATGTTCTAAGTTGCACAACTAAATCCCTTGGGGTACATGAGGACATTACCAATACTAATTCCATAACAAAGAAATAGATTAAACAATAATTAAACAATTACGTAAACCCATTCATTTTCACATCACCATTTAAAATGTTCATTCATGATATCAAGAAAGATGTGAATATACCAAATGAAACCATACATACATATGAAAATAAATGAATCTTAAAGATATAAAATATATATATATATTTCAACAGATACAACACACTTAATCAATAATTACAAATGATAATTCACGAATGATTACATGGCCTGAATAAACATTACATCAATATAATCACATAGACAAATTACATCATAATCTTCCCAACATACATGGGAAAGATACATCAATAAATTAAATACATCAGTAGCACAAATACACATCTGGAGCATGAGAATCCTGGATCAACAGCATCTGCCAAAACCCTGCAATAAAAGATACAACTGCAACCAAAAGGGAATCCAATGGGGTGCGAAGCACATTCCACCCAACCACCCCCGTGCTGGGAGTAGACAAGGAAGGATCCCCGACCAAGCACATCTAGCAGTAACACAAGACTAACTCTAGACAAGATAACATAAAGTCACTAGACCACACTAAAAACTAAACAACGATAATTAACCAAAAGACATAACAATAGACCACTATCGAAACATAACAATAAATCACTTTCCAAATAATACAACAATAGATCACAAAACACATCATCAATAAATCTCAAGTCATAATACCAAAAGACTACTTCCAAAGGACTTCAATAAAACAACACAATTGGAATGTTAGAGGAGAGTGTCATCGCATGGTTTAACATAGATTATCTAGACAACCTATCACAAGGTGTCACCTCCATCTATACATGGATTATCAAGACAACCTAGTTCAAGGTGTCGCCTCCATCTATGGTTCTCCTAATAGCCTATCTCAAGGCACCACTCCATAGGGTTACTCATGCGGAATCGTTAACCTTTCGTGAGGACAAGGCAATGACCTTGCCAACCACGGCCTTCTCGATCCTCTTTAGTCTGTGATAGCACTAATAGGCAGACGAGGCATCACAATTATCTTATTAATGTTTAATCCTCACCCATGATTAATTACTTAGGTTATCACTTATTACTCTAACTCTATGTGGGTTACCCTAACAACCCCTTTGTGCGTCGGCCCCCACTTAGAGCCACTCTCTCTAAACACTCAACATAAAATATCCAACACAAAGGATTGTATCAACAAGAAATACTAAACCAATCAAATGGATCCTCTGCGAGGCATAACCATCTCGCCAAAACATATGAAACACATCCACAACACGGTACAATCCAAGTGCAAACTAAATCACAACCATGGTCAAAACATAGGCCAAGCATCAAAATATGAGATCACAATTACACATCAGTATCCCTGCCTCTGGTAGTCCTAAACAACAACTTAGGTTCCTATAACAGGATGAGCTAACTCTAGGGTTTTCCCGCAAGACATAAACCCCCAATTAAGAGGAAGTCACAATTGATTAAACGAATTATCTTGAGAGAAAAAAATTACTTAAAGCAATGCCATTAAACTCATTTTACAACAAATTTTTCCAATTAAATAAATCATTAACTCGAGAAAATCCGATTTAATTCAAAACACATGATTTATTCCTAATTTGCACAATTACATTAAACATTGCAATTTTCTTAAACTTATCATATTAAATTCATACCCAAAGAACAAACAAATAAAGAATGCAAATAAATTTTTTTTAAGAAAAGTAAATAATTCAACATACCAAAAATTAAATGATCATATACATACTCATATACTTCCTTTCATTATAACACAAATAACATAATCAACTATGTTCTTTGGGGCACATGAGGTCACATCGAAAAAGACATTGCTAAACATCAACTCATAAGATATCAAAAGGAACTAATAATGACAACATTAGATATACAAAGATTCCATCACAAGATAAAACCATGAGAAATTACATAGCCTAACAAAGATACAAAGTTGATAACCACATCACAATATCTTTCAAATTTTACATCATATCAATATAGTTACATCATGATTCCCAATCATGTGGGATGAATACAATATACAAGATTATCAAAATACAAAGAGATCAACTGGAACAAATCTTCAACTGGATGAGACTGAGCCAACGAACGCTGATGGGGAACCCAACGGTGTGCGGAGCACGTTCCACCCGACCACCCCCGTGCTAAGAGGTGACAGAGAAGTAACTCCGACCAAGAATGTCAACTGACCAAGACTGACGTACAAGTATACAAAAAGTACCAACATAGAGCCATAACACAATACTTCCAAATTACAAAGAAACAAATAATAACATCGCACCATAATACCATAAGAGTACAAGATCTGAATAACAATGAGATCATACAAAACCACAAAGTACACCAAAGACGTAAGCAGGACATTAAATCATAAATCAATTTAAATCCATTTAATCAACAATCCAATCCAACTCCCAAAACCCCCTTCCAGAGAAACATAATGAAATAAAACACATGGGCAACTAGGGGAGAGTGTCATCGCATAGTCCTACATGGGCTATCATGTGCTCTTCCTCCCAACTGGAGGTGTCGGTCCCATCTATGGCTATCTTGTGCCCTTCCTCCCAACTGGAGGCGTCGGTCCATAGGGTGACTCATGCGGAGCCGTAGACCTCTCGTGGAGACGAGGTCACGACCTTGCCAACCACGGCCTTCTCAGCCTTCCATTAGTCTGCGGAAGCACTAATGAAGACGAGGCATCCATTTTAAAATATTGTAATGATATTACTACCCAACCCTTCTAAGTTAATTATTAGGTTTTCACTTGTTTACTAACTCACTCGTGGGTTATCCTGTGCCCTTCCCCTTAAACGGTGCGCCAGCCCCCACGAGGAGCCACTCTCCCTAGAGACCCAACCAAAACCAAAAGAAACAGGGGTTGTACCAATTTCAATCTTACACATCGAAATGCAACAACAAAATATTACACGAGGCATAACTCATCTCGCAAATTAAGTACCATAACAAAGTCTCATAATTCGGTACACCCCATTCTTAACTTAACAGAAAACTCAAAGTGAATAGATATAAATTCAACAAAATCACAAATCCTCTGGAAGACTAAAGCACTAACACAAAAAGGGTTCCCACATCAAGAACTAACAAAGTCCCAAACCCACAAGGCTACAAGACTACAACTTCACGAAATAAAAAAAATAAAAAGATAATTTATTCAATTGTTATATTAAATTCCATTTCTACCATACATACATTAAAATAAATAAATTAATCATCAATGCTGACATATATATATATATTCATAATCTGCCTTTTTACTATATCATCCCATCACATTTATAATTTAACAAATTAATAGAAATTTCTTTCTAATTTCATGCTCACACTATAATACAATTATGTTTTAATCATATCAGAAACAAAAGAATTATGTTTATAAACTGAAATAATTAACTTAACAGTGCACTTAAAAATTACAGAAACATATACGATTTAATAGATATATAAATATATATATAAATATATATACATATATATATATATATATCTAAATACTTATCAAACAATGTAATTTAAAGAAAAGACTTTTCGCATATCAAAACCCATTAAAATAAAAAAAAATTCAAACGAAATTTAAAGCCATTCGGCCCGGACAGTCCTTGGACTGTCACAGCAGTCCGACGGACTGCCGTGGACAGTCTACGGACTGTACGCAGCAGTCCAAAGGACTGCCGTGGACAGTCCTTAGACTGTCGCGCGAGCCTCGAACGGCCGAATGGTGGGTACGGCCGAGGCCGAACCACCATTCGGTCGGCCCAAAATAAAAACAAACATTAAATTAAATTTTTTATATTTAAGCCGTGGGAACACGGCCGAACACAGGGTCATGGGATTTTCACAAATAGATATGTATAAATATAATTACATTTATATATGTATATAATATATATATATATATATATATATATATATATATATATGTATTTATATAATTCAAATACAGAGCCTAATAACATAATGGATAGATATATTAACAGGACAAAATATACAAATACAAAATTTATTTTTAAGAAAATTATTTCTTTTCCCAGTAAAAAGATTATTCTTAAGTTGATTAATTATATTTTCCAGACAAAACTACAATACTACTGGTTCTTTTCCAAAATTCCCATCTTGGTTATGTTATAATAAACAACAGTACAAATCCAACAATTAATTTCATTTAAATGAACAACAATCCCGAACTCCTAGAAAATTTTAGTTTAATAATTGACAGTCCAGAACCCAACTAAATTCCATTTTCACAACAGAAATCCCAATCCCCAGATGAAAATTTCATGCACAACGAAAAAAATCCAATCAATTGCTATTTTATTTAATGCTACAACAAATAAATAAGAAAGGAACCTGGCGTCCTATGTTTGAAGAAGATCTGTAGAAACTATATCCCTTTCACCGATCCAATCCTCCGCCAACGAATGTTTCCAGCAGCAGCTCCAAGATCTTCCCCTCAACTCCAATCTTATTCCTCAATGAATTCACAGAATAATAAAAGAATGCACACTATAACATAAAATTGACTGCCAAATTTCTCCCAAAATCTATTGGAAAGAGAATGCAACCCCCCTTCCAATACAAAAATCCTCTAAATAAAATCTCACACAAAAGTCTCTTCCATTTCCTCTTCCAGCGAATACCAAAAGTCACTTCTTTTAAAAATAAAACTCAAATCCATTCAAATCCACAAAAGATTGAGCTTTTTATTTATTTATTTATTTATCATTTCCACAACCAATTTAAATAAACACATGCATATTAAAATAATTAAAAACAACTATTTACAAAATTTTCTTCAAAACACAATTAATATTTTTGCAAACTACTACAACTTTTTATTTATTTATTTATTTATTAATTACTTTATACTTTATTTTATTAGTTGTTTAATTATTTAAATCACAATATAAAATCATACACCCCATTAAATAAGTCATGAAAGCACAATAACATACAAGACCAAAGCAACAACACAATGACTGAGATTAAGACGCACAAACCAAGAAGGTACAAGACTGTTGACACCTTGGAATGGAGTTACTTTCATGTCACCTTTATTCAACTTCCTGCCGTTGGGTTAGTTCACTGCTCGCCCAGACCTATCGAAATAGGTGGAATCGAGTCTTATTCCTGCAAAGTCTGCATCCAACAAGGTGATATACAATATACATACATAAAATCAATTACAAAGCATTGTGAGAAGGATTTGCAGTGTAGCAGGACGCTCGCGAATGAGTGATGCTACCTGTCCCCTCACCAATCATATCATCATCTAATACATATAAATTTACATTAATTTGCATCACATCATAAATTACTATTCTCTAGTCTACTACATTCCAAATAACTCCATCAAAACGATCATAATAAAATGTCATCATAATATTCATGGCATCATAAGAGTATTATAAACAGTAACAGTCTAAGCTACCACAACATAATATCAACAGTATCATCAAAACCACAATATGCCAAACAACAACCATAGGGAAAGTCCAAAAATCAAGCAGTAACATGAGGGGTATTACAATATATACATATATATACTTTTTATGCGTATATATATACATAAAATAAAGCATATATATATATATATATAAATAATAATAATCATTTTATAAAATTAACAAAAATCATATTGCAAAATTATAATTATATATATATATATATATATATATATATATATATATATATTTATATATAATTGAAATCATATATATTGAATATATATATATATATAATCGAAATCATATATATATATATATATAAAGCGAATTAAAATTAAATCAAAATTTAACAAAACACAAAAAAAAAGCTTTAATGACCATCCTGTACCACTATGTGGTGGCCACAGCCCCCCACAGGCTGCAACCAGCAGCCTTGGCTGCTGTGCGCAGCCTGTGACAGCTACGTATAGCCGACCACGGTGGGGGTCGTGGGTGGTATGGCCTCGGATGACCCCCACCCCCCATAAAATTTAATAAATATTTTCTTTTATATTTTTTTTAATTTTAGTTTTATTTTATTTTTCTTAAATTAAAAATAATTCATGCCTTCCATCATAGGCACGGAAAAAGAAAAACAAACGTATAACAATAAATTTAATTTTATACTTTCTTCTGTACACAAGAATCTCAAGGAAATAAATATAATTATATTTTTATTTAATTTAATCTATTTATTTATTTTATTCTTTATCCAAGAAACTCTTTACAACATTCTTACCGTATGAACATAATATATATATATATATATATATATAAATTGGTTCACAGGATTTAAAGTAATTAATAAGAACAATCTGTTGATTTTTCCCCAAACACGAAATAAATAGGGATACAATTTTCTAATACCCTAACAAATTGATTTTCCCTTCAAATCACAAATTTCACAACTAAATTTATATAGAAGAACTTCAAAACGGTTTTACTAAAGTTTCCCACAGAAGGTTCAAGAGTTTTAATACAACAAGTTTTCAATCACATAACCACTTTCAAAAGAAATAAAGGAATGGATTTTCAAAACACAACAAACCAGATATTGTTTATAGAACAATAAAATAATAATAAATTAAAAGAAGAAAACCTGGAGTCCTTCGTTCGATGTAGAATCCCCTCTATGGCTTTTTCTCAATTTCCTGCCTTCAGCTCCCTTCTGAACCAATCCTTTCTTCAAAACTATTTCTTTTACCCCGAAGCACAAAAAAAACTATTTTCCTTTTCTTTTACAAACAATCACCAGAAAACCCTTCTGTGTGTGAAAAAAAACAAAAAACTCCCTCACAATAAAATAAAATCAAAATAAATAAAGCTCATCATCTTTTTCCTCAAAAATCCTCTTCATTCATTGGTTCTTTTCCTACTTTTTAAAGCACACCCTTATCTCACAATTTTAATTAAAAATTAATTATTTTCTCAAGATATTATCCACACAAGATTCTCTCTTCAGATTTTCTAATTTAATAACAGGAAAAAGATAATAAATAATTATCATCATCATTTCTAATTTAAATTAATTTCCTACACTTTTAATTAATTAATTAAATTTTAAATTTACAATATATTTAAAACTCAACATTTAACTAACTTACAATTAATTAAACCAACAAGACAACATTAATTAATCTTATAAAATAAGATTAATTAAATAACCACTAACCATAAATAAAATAAATAATCAACAATCAAACTACACAAAGACAAGGACAAAACCTCAATCATGACACAACAAAACTCGAAACAGGATGACAGACTTGGGACGGGGACACTTCCTAATCAACTCCCTTTTTTCAACATTGTACCCGTTGGGTTAATTTAATGCTCGCCCTGTCCTGCCGAAACAGGTGGAATTGAGACTTAATTCCTGCAATTCCTACATACCAATAAACGTCAAGTAACATGTATATATATAAAATAAAAAACATCATATTGTGAGAAGGAATTGCAGTGTAGCAGGGCACTCATAAACGAGTGGTGCTACACTGTCCTCACACCAAAGCTATACTAACAAATACAACATTAGATGTAAAGTAACATTGCTAACTAACTAATCACATCATAAACTAATTACTAAACCATTGCATCACAATGTATTACTGAAACCAAATTAAACATCATAGAATCACAACATCGGCATATATAATATTAAGGAAAAACCATTGCATAATCAAATAATCTAAACACCACATAAAGTATCATAAATCATCATAATAATGTCAAATGTAGCAATCAACTAAACTATGCATCCACACACACTAAGTCGGTGAACTAATCACCATCACAAACCAGTATCATACTAACACATAAAAGTAACAGATAGTAGCAAAGAGTATCAACAACATGGGGGTATTACATTCATCATATAAGGTACAATGGTGGACCACTTCTAGTTGTCTTGAGTGTGCCTCGACAACCCTCTGATTTTCCAATTACCTTAAAAGGTAAGATCTTACATTATTTTTTATTAATATAAGAGAGGATTTTGAAAGGGCCTAGACTCTTGTACAAAAATATAAGATAATATTTTAGCACAATAAAATAAAAAATACAACAAAGTTGAATAATATTGACACTACAAAAAATAGGACATTATATAACCTTGCAAACTACCAACCCAAATATGGATGGTTTGAAAAATATTCCAATGATTTTTGCTTTACCATTGTGCAAGGACCCTTTTCTCCTAAACTTCCTTTTTTGGAACAAGGAAATTTTAAAATATCATAAGTGGAACCCACATCCAACCAAAAGCTCTTACATTGTTGCACTCTACATAGGATTGATATATTGGGTAAGAAAGTCACTAATTGTGAAATAAGAGTAGAGGATTTTTGTTTTGGTTAATTTTATATAAAAAATTAGAGTGAATACACTTGATGGGATTAATATAGCACATCCTGCAACTAATTATTATGGCCTACCACCTTCATCCTCCCAAAAATAATCCTATGTAACACTTTCCCATTTAGGTTCTTCAATGTAGTAGTTTTCAAGTGTCTCTTGACCAGCAATTGATCTAGGTTTAGGCTTGGACATGCCTCTTTATTTTGTTCAAATTCTAAGAAACCTCAACACAAACAAAGCAATTTCTCTACACAATACACCTATCTGGTCAAACAACTACAAGATGTGGTGGAATATAAAGAGATAGGATCTAGGTTTATTTTTGTATATAAAAATATATATTTTTTAAAATTGACATATAGATATAATCAAAATTTCTTGGAGAAGCGTAGCTATAAAAAATAAAATTCCTAAGTGTTCTCATCAACAAGGATATCAATTTGACTAGAGAAAATCACAATGTCATGCAACTATATTTTCAAATATTTAGCACAAACCATGTGAAAATAGAAATTTCATGTCAAAAACCTTTGTATTAATTTTATATTTAAGGGGTCTTGCTCAAGACACATTAGGCATTAAAAAATAAAATCCAAGCATAGCCATATCATCCTATGATAAGATATATATACTATAAATTAGATAACCATCAAGTCACATAGATATCAAAAGTTTCTCAATTTCCTACATCAAGAAGTAATTGCTAAGGGAGGTGTTGGCATGGAATCAACTAGCAGTTAGAGTAGTCATGCAAATCCTATTGCAAAGCTCTGTAAAGAGGTTGTAGAGCTTCTATTTAAAAGGAAACCTTCTAGGATAGTAGTTGAACATAAGGGACACATGCCACCAGGTAGATATGTGTATAAGATAAGATACAATATAATAGAGTATGTAAGAAGTAGGAGGTAGTAAGTGATAAGTAGTAATTCATAAGAGAAGAAGAGAAAATGACAAAATATGAAATAGTAGAAGAAGAATAGTAAGGGATCGTAAAGAGAGTAAAACCCCTTAGCATATGTACATGATGAACAAGAATTTACATACATACATACATACATACATACATACATACATACATACATACATACATACATATATATATATATATATATATATATATATCTGGACTTATATCTTATATGTGTTATGATTTATAATAATCATTTTTTTGTATATTTCACTTTGCAAACCAATTTATGCACTATCTGAACTAACTCTTTGCTCCTCTCATATGATTGATTTTTTGGTATAAATACAACCATATAAATTACTTGGGGTTGAGAACTTTGGTTTGTGTCTCCCCATTTTTCTTGCTAACAATGATCTTGTTATCGATACCTTGGTTAGGTTATACAAATGAAAGAAAGAAAAATTAAAACATTAATCCAAAAAAAAAGAGAAAATACGAGAATTTTGTTTTCATAAATTATGACACTATATTTTTGGTATCAACCTTGTGAGAGTGGTCTAAGCACCAAGGGGATGGGAAATTGAAAAGGGGGAATCTTTAAGAAGGAATCCCTACAAATATGTGACCTATAAAAGGATCTTACAAAATAACTACCATGGAAAAAGATAAAGGAGTTACATAACACCAAAGAAAAAACACCCATGGAAAAAGGAGACAAGAAGAAATCAAGAGAGATTAAGGAGAAAATTGAATCAACCAAGAGAGTTAACATGGCAAGGAAAAATAGTGAAGAGGAAATATAGAGACAAAACATAGAAAATTAAGAAAGATACTATAGAAGATTGGAGAATGTGGAGAAGAGAAAGGATGAGCACAATAATGTGGGTGCTATTGAGCATGCCAAGGTGGGTGGTGCTAAAAGTATAAAGGGAAATAAACCAAAAAGGAAGGGTGGAAAAATCCCAAAAAAATAGATTCAATTGGGGAGAAAGAAGAGAAAATTTTGATAGATTTAGAGAAGAGCATAAATGAATATGGAAATGTTAAAAATGAATTGTTATAAGACTATATAAGCATGAAGGCTTCATCCCTACCACATCTCCCAAAGAGTCTAACAATGGGACCGGATCTATCAAACATCACAATCAAATGGATAACAAATTCCATCAATTCCCAAAAACTCTAGATAAGATCATATCCATTCAAGAAGAGCATCTATAAGAATTATTTAATGTAAGTGTAAGGAAATTAAGAAGAGGAGAGATAGAAAAATATAGCAATTCCATATTTAATTTAGTAAAAGAATTGTCAACATTAAGCAGTGAAATAACAAATAAAATAACATCACCAAAATAAAGTGATGCTATGAAAATTCACAACCCTTAGACCAGGACCCATCCCCCGTGCCATATAAAACAAGAAGGATATCAATTGAAGATATATCATAGAAAGGAGGAAAAAATTCGTAAGAAAAAGAAGTAGCAGATTTGGTAGAAATTTTGGGAATAGAATATTATGAGATTAAGTTGGAAAGAGATAAGGGCACAGGCATGTGCACCAAGATGAGGCACAAAAAAGTGGCCAAATGCCCAAAAATGAGAAAAACATGCTCGTGTTTTGAAGAAATTCAAATAACGCGCTCATGTTATGGCTTATATTTTTTGAGCCATAACACAAGCATGTTATTTGAACACAAAATTCACACACATATTTATGAAATCAAAATATGTATGGGTTTTTATGAACACAAAATGTGTACGCATTTTATGGAGACAAAACATGTGTGCATTTTTTTGGAAACAAAACAGGGTTGTGTTTTGCTCCAACATACAAAGTTGATATAGAGAAAATTAGGAACATGTTGGATAATAGATTTTCTATCAAATGTAGATCAATTAGAAGGTATGTTCGATTGGACTTGGAACTGATCTATTTACCTTGATCCAAGTCAAGGCACTGATTTTGTATCGTCAAAGTCAAGGCACTAGCATTGAATGGAAACAAATCTATTGAGGCAATTGAAGAAGATGTAAATAACAAAGAAAATAGAGTTGCAACTTTCCATTATCTTCATTTTGGTGGTTGTCAATCTATATCCTGTCAATGACCCGGTTATTGGAGAAGAGATGGTGGATCGCCATTGTTGGAAGGGTGAAGTGATCAAAAGTGTTGTAGAATCAACACCATAGGAAGTTAACAACTGTTGTAAAAGGAAGTGGTTTCATATTCAAGAGCTGCTTAACATCGAAGTCTAGGAACTATCATTGAATGATAATAAATCTAGCTAGGAAGATTGAATTTCAGTTTTTGTGGAATTCGATCTAACAATAATCAAACTATAGCTAGAGGTAGTTCCCAATGCATGGCAAGGGATAGAATAAATATTGAAGGTTGAATCTAATCAACGATAATCTAAACCCTACACTCAGCCCTAGGTCATAAATCCTATACACTCTACCCTAAATTGTATACCTTCGACCCTCAAGGTTCCTATACCCTCAAATCTAAACCTTATCACTCAATCTTATACTCTCAACCCTTTTCCCTATACCCTATATCATCAACCATAAACCCTACACCCTATGACCTAAACCTTGATACATAAACCTTATACCCTATACGTTAAACCCTATAACCCAACATTAATAATTTAAAACCTAAAACCCAACATTAATAATTTAAGAGTAAAACCTACATAATTAAATTTATCCCTAAACCCACAAACCATAGACCATACACCCTAAATAAGGAATAATTTTTAGAGATATAAAAGGGAGAGAGGAGAGAGAGATAGAGAGAAGAGAGGCAGAGAAGGAGAGATATGTGAGATAGAGTGAAGAGAGATCTACATAGGGAGGGAGGGATGGATAAGTAGATAAGGAAGGATGAGGGGAGAGATAGGAAGGATAGATAGATAGAAAGTTGAGATAGAGAGATATAGGTAGATAGTGGAGAGAGAGAGGTTAGATAGAGAGATATAGAACTAGGGGAGAGAGATAAGGGAGATAGAGAACAATAGAGATGGGGAGGAGAGTAGAGAAGGCCCAAAATGTGAGACTCAGCCGTAAACTCTATAACCATAACCCCAAACCTTATACCCCATACCATCAATTCCCTAAACCTTATCCCTCAACCCTAGGAACTAAATTCAATACGTTAAACCCTAACCATATACTCAACCCTATACCCTATACCCTCAACCCTCAACCCTATACCCTCAACTCTAAACCCTATCCCTCAACCCTAGGCCTTAAAGCCTATAGGTTAAACCCTCAACCCTATACCATATACCCTCTTAACCCTAAACGTTATCCCTCAACCTTGGACCCTAAGGCCTATACAATAAACCCTCAACCATATACACTCAACCCTAAACCCTATATCATATACCCTCAATTCTAAACCATATCCCTCAACCCTAAGCCCTAAAGCCTATTGGATGAACCCTTGACCCTATACACTCCTAAATGATATACCCTCAACCCTATACACTATGTAATATACCATATAATCTAAACCCTACACTCAACCCTAGGTCATAAAACCTATAAACTCTAACCTAAACCTTATACCTTCAACCCTTAAGGTTACTATACCCTCAAACCTAAACCTTATGATTTAATCTTATACTCTCAACTCTAAACCATATACTCAGCCCTATACCCTATATTGGATACCGTCAACCCTAAACCCTATACCGTCAACCCTAAACCTTATATCATATATCGTCAACCCTAAACCATATCCCTCAACCCTGGGCCTTAAAGCCTATAGTCTAAACCCTCAACCCTCAACCCTATACCATATACCCTATTGACCCTAAACCCTATCCCCCAACCTTGGACCCTAAGGCCTATTTATTAAACCCTCAACCATATACACTCAACCCTAAAACCTATATCATATACCCTCAATCCTAAACCATATCCCTCAACCCTAGGCCCTAAATCCTATTAGATGAATCCTCAAACCTATCCACTCTTAAATTATATACCCTCGACCCTATAAACTATATATAACCTATACTTTAAACCCTATACTCATCCCTAGTTTTTAAAACCTATACACTCTACCCTAAACCTTATACCTTCAGCCCTCAAGGTTCCTATACCCTCAAACCTAAACCTTATAACTCAATCTTATAATCTCAACCCTAAACCATATACTCAACCCTATACCCTATACTCTCAACACTAAACCCTATACCCTCAACCCTAAACCTTATACCATATACCCTCAACCTTAAACCATATCCCCCAACCCTAGGCCTTAAATCCTATAGGCTAAACCCTCAACCCTATACCATATACCCTCTTGACCCTAAACCCTATCCCTCAACCATGGACCCGAAGGCCTATATAATAAACCCTCAACCCTAAACCATATCCCTCAACCCTAGGCCCTAAATCCTATTGGATGAACCATCAACCCTATACACTCCTAAATGACATACCCTCAACCATATGCACTATATCATATACCTTATACTCTAAACTCTACACTCAACCCTAGGTCGTAAAACCTATACACTCTACCCTAAACCTTATACCTTCAACCCTCAAGGTTCCTATACCTGCAAACATAAACCTTATAACTCAATCCTATACTCTCAACCCTAAACCATATACTCAACCCTATATCCTATACCCTCAACCTTGAACCCTATACCCTAAACCTTATACCCTATACCCTCAATCCTAAACCCTATCCCTCAACCCTATGCCTTAAAGCCTATAGGTTGAACCCTCAACCATCAACCCTATACCATATACCCTCTTGACCCTAAACCCTATCCCTCAACCTTGGACCCTAAGGCCTATATATTAAACTCTCAACCATATATACTCAACCCTAAACCATATATCATATACCCTCAAACCTATACCATATCCTCAAACATAGGCCCTAAATCCTATTAGTTGAATCCTTAACCCTATACACTCCTAAACCATATACCCTCAACCCCATACACTATATTGTATACCCTCAACTCTAAAATATACACTCATCCCTAGGTTGTAAAACCTATACACTCTACCCTAAACTTTATACCTTCAACCCTCAAGGTTCCTATACCCTCAAACCTAAACCTTATAACTCAATCGTATACTCTCAACCCTAAACCATATACTCAACCCTATATCCTATACCCTCAACCTTGAATCCTATACCCTCAACCCTAACCTTATACCCTATACCCTCAACCCTAAACCATATCCCTCAACCCTAGGAATTAAAGCCTATAGGCTAAACTCTCAAACCTCAACCCTATACCATATACCCTCTTAAACCTAAACCATGTCCCTCAACCTTAGACCCTAAGGCCTATATGTTAAACCCTCGAACATATACACTCAACCCTAAACCATATATCATATACCCTCAAACCTAGACCATATCTCTGAACCCTAGGCCCTAAATCCTATTGGATGAACCCTTGACCCTATACACTCCTAAACCATATACCATCAACCCTATACACTATGTCATATACCCTCAACTCTAAACCCTACACTTAGCCCTAGGTTGTAAAAGCTATACACTCTACCCTAAACCTTATACCTTCAACCCTCAAGGTTCCTATACCCTCAAACCTAAATCTTATAACTCAATCTTATATTCTCAACCCTAAACCCTATACCCTATATCATCAATCATAAACCCTACATCCTAGAACCTAAAGCCTAATACATAAACCTTATACCCTATATGTTAAACCCGAAAACACAACATTAATAACTTAACGTGCTAAAACCTACATAATTAAATTTAATCCCCAAACCCTTAGCTCTCAATTCTCCATCATAAACCATCAACCCTAAACCCATAAACCATCAGCCCTACACCCTAAATAATGAATAATTTAGATATATTAAAGGGGGAGAGGAGAGAGATACATGGGAGAGAGATAGAGAGGGGTGATATAGAGAGAAGAGAGGAAAAGAAAGAGAGAGATGTGAGATAGAGAGAAGAGAGATCTACATAGGGAGGGAGGGAGAGGTAGGAATGGGAGATATATAGAGAGGTAGATAGTGAAGAGAGAGGTCAAAAAAAGAGATGTGGATATATGGGAGAGAGAGAAGTGACAAAGAGAACAATAGAGATGGGGAGGAGAGTAGAGAGGGAGTAGATTGAGATGATATATAAAGAGGTAGGTAGACCCTAAACCCTCTATCATCAACCATAAACCCTACACCCCAAGCCCTAAACACTATGAGATGCATCTTGAAACCTATACACTAAAACTTAAATATTCACATTAATAATTAACACTAAAACCTATACCCTCAACCCTAAACAACATACTCTCGACCATCAACCCTAAACCCTCAACTCTAAATTCTTCATAAAAATGAGAGCACATTAGAAAGAGACAGATGTGGGAGTGAGAGAGAGAGAGGGAGGGAGAGAAAAGGAGAGGGAGGGAAAGAAAAATGGAGAGAGATACAAACAGGATTTTTATCTTCATAAGAACACATGAGCACATTATCACACTTGCTTCTATTAATATGATTTTTTGAGCATGGGGGGACATTTTATTCCTAGAAATGAGAAAATTATAACCTATATAGACATATTGAGAGATATAGAGAGGTAGAGAGAGTTAGAGAGAGAGGGAGAGAGATATGTAGATAGGGAGAAAGAACAATTAGAGATAGGGAGAGTTAGTTATAGAGAGACAAAGAGATACATGGGAGAAAATGAGTAGAAAAGGAATGAGGGAAATAGAGAGAGAGAGAGAGAGAGAGAGATATTTGAGAAAAAGAGTACAAAGGGGAGGAGGGAGGGAGGGAGAGGTAGGGAGAGATACAAGGATTTGGAGGGAGAGAGAGGGATAAAGAGATTTTAGGGTGAGGGATGGAGGAACAAAGAGAGGGATATTGATAGAGAGAGATGTAGAGAGAGTTAGAGGCTGAGGTGAAGGGAGAGAGTGGATAGTTAGATTCAAGAACATGATGCCTTTAGTGCAATCCAAAACACGAGTATGTTTTGGCTTGCACAAAACATGTACGCATTTTGGCTTGCATAAAACATGTATGCTTTTTGGCTTGCACAAAACACACACCCATTTTTTCTTGCACAAAACACGTACGCGTTTTGGCTTGCACAAAACATGTATCCATTTTGGTTTGCACAAAGCACGTACGCATTTTGGCTTGCACAAAGCACGTACGCATTTTGGCTTGCAAAAATCACATACATGTTTTGGTTGGTGCAAATCACGTATGTGTTTTCTCTTGCACAAAGCATGTACGCATTTTGGCTTGCACAAAGCACGTACACGTTTTGGCTTGCACAAAGCACATACGCGTTTTGGCTTGCACAAAGCACGTACGCGTTTTGGCTTGCACAAAGCACGTATGCGTTTTGGCTTGCACAAAGCACGTACGCGTTTTGGCTTGCACAAAGCACGTACGCGTTTTGGCTTGCACAAAGCACGTACACGTTTTGGCTTGGACAAAGCATGTATGCATTTTGGCTTGCACAAAGCTCGTACACATTTTGGCTTGCACAAAGCACGTACGGTTTTTGGCTTGCACAAAGCATGTATGCGTTTTGGCTTGTACTTAGGTTCAGATAGTTCATTTTCCTCATTTTTATGTGATTTTTTCCTCCATTCTTGTTTTTCAACTTGCTTGTCATCAATTTTACACATTATAAATCAAATCTTAGTAAAATTACCACCATAATTTCACATGTCTTCTAAGTTTTGTAACCATATATTTTTTTATATTTGAAATAAATTAACATGTTTATTTTTAATTTCTTTCACTAATGTTTCCATAGTTATCAGAGACAAATGTATTGACTTTTTTTAATAACTTTTGACCTACATATCCAAATTTGAAAAAATATATAATATTGTTCTACACTTCATTCTTTACACATTGGAAAAATTGCATTTTTTATTATTTTGGTGCAAGTTATGTGATGTGCACACTCAATGATGTGATTTTTAGGATGCATCCACTTTCAAAAATCATAAAAAAATACTCAATAAAAAATTATAAAAAAATATACAACTCCTAGTACTCACTGTTAACTATATTTCTACCAATGGGTTTTTTTAAATACTAAATGCAACCAAAAAAATTGAGGGGCGCACACCAGACACTATGTTATGTTTTGTTGAAAAATAGAAACACTTTTGTGTGTGTGAAGCATTTGATCCTCTCAATATTATCTATTTTTGAAAAAATTAGTAGTTTAGAAACTAGATTCAGAGTACTAAAATTCTTGTTGTTTTGGTATCTTCAAATTTTGAGTGCATCAGTCTCAAATTACTCCTCCAAGTTTAGGTTTAGCTGATTTTAGAAAAAAGTAGCCGCTTTTGACCCCCTTTTTGTGCACCATCTTGGTGCACTTACCCACATAGAACATAAGCTTGTAGTATAAAGACATAGAAGAAAGGTACTACCAAACCACAAACTAGAACAAGAAGAAGCCACACATATAATGGATTCATTAATCAAATTTCTCTGGTATTTTGGAAAGACACTATAGAAGCTACAAAACAGATGGTGCATCTCCTATGAGGTGGTATGCAACTTGTGTCATAGAAAAAAGCACCCTTTGCTTGACATGAGATTAATTGGACTTAATGAGGCCTTGATTTAGGTGTTGTAAGGCATTTTATGCATTCACACCAGGTCTTGGGCCCTTATAAATTGAACTACATGATTTTATTGACATCTTGTAAAGGTGTTGTAATGTCTTGTAAAGGACTTTCACGCTTTTCTAGACTTAATTAACCTATTTCTCCCTAATTCAACATTATAAAATATGTTTAATAACATTATTACATCAATCTATAAGGTTTCTAAAATAAACTTAATGTTAAATTAGTGTTGTAATGTGTCTTGCACATTCAAATTGATTTTTGTGCCTTCCTAGGCTATGTGGACCTTATTTTAATATTGTAAAGTGTACTTAATCACACTTTCACATTGAATTTTGAACTTAATGTTAAATTAGTGTTGTAATGTGTCTTGCACATTCACATTGATTTTTGTGCCTTCCTAGGCTATGTGGACCTTATTTTAATATTGTAAAGTGTACTTAATCACACTTTCACATTGAATTTTGTGTCCCAAGCCCTATTTTACATTTACATCATCACCAATAGTCCCATATTAATCCATAATGTGCATCTCAAGGCTTAAATTGATCAAACACCCAACAAGGTTGTATTTTAGACCTTATTTCCTTATTCCTTAGCATCTGAGTTGTCAAAATATCCCCTGTGGGACCCATTTGCCATGCATGGTGAATCAGTCCCATCTAGGTGGTACCCATTCTCCATGTGTGGCAAATGAGTCCCATTTGGCCCAATTTTGACCTTTGAGTGAGAAAAAAAGTGAAATTTGATTTTAATTTTGCTTCATGTTGGCCTGTGATGAGGTATTAATGGGTTACTAAGGCACATGTGTGTATAAATATGTATTTTTCTCCTCATTTCACATCTCTTATCCGTATCTTATCTCTCATAATTTCATTCATCCACAAATCTTTCATCTCAAGTCAAGCAGCTTATGGTTTTATCATTGCAAGATATCAAGAAAGCTTCTAAAGAAATTCATGGGTTGAATCTCCTTCCATTGTTGCAAAAATTCAAGATCAAACATCATGTAAAGGAAATCTATTCCATTATTTCATGTTTCATTCTATTCTTTCATCATTTTGGTTTAATTACCTAAACGAGGTTTGACCAAGGCAAACCCCCATGCCCTAACAATCAACATTTCTTCTTTTCTTCTTGTGTGTTTGTAGATTTAGGTCTCTCGGAAGCTTGGAAATCATTGAGGATAAAGTTACAAAGTCATTCAAGTCATCCCTTCATCATTCAAGTCAAAATATCAACAAAAAGTCACTTTCAGACCCGAATCTGACAATTTCAGAAGCAGACACCTATAGGAAGCAGAAGTGCGGATCTAGCTCCACAGAATCAACTCTTGAATTTGTAGATTCCTATAGGTGGACTAATTCTCCACCCATTGTGAATGATTCCCATCTATAGGCTTGAAAATTGGTTTTTTCAGAATTTAGCTCTCGGCAGTCAAAAACCTGTTTCTAGGACTTTTCATTAGAAGCAGGACTAATTTGCCATGCATGGAAAATTAGTCCTAGTGGCTATTAATAGTGACTTCTTGGACCTTCCAGAACCTTCCAGCAACAATAATCTACCTCCAAGTGCACACTTCAAGTTTCATTTATTTATGTTTAGCTTTGCATTCATTTCTAGTTCATTGTTACATTACATAATGTGTTTTCAAACATTTCATATTTCATTAGTTTTGCATGTTTAATCAATCAATTTCATCACTTAATTTCACTTAGATCATTCCATTTGGTCCAAATAGCATCATACATAACATAATTTGAATGAACCCTTAGCATTTTTGGGCCCTATCTCTCTCCCTCTCCTTTTAGGTGACAAACCCTAGAAGAGCTAGAGAAGTCCATAGGAACCAAAAATCTACGGTTCATTTTGGTAAACCTGCTTTTTAGAACACTTTCTTGTTTGATTTGGATTCCTTCATCATACATCTAGCTTGCATTGGTCTTGCATTAGGGTTTGCATGAATTAATTTGCATGCTAGGTTTCAAATTTTGCATTCATAAAAAGTGCATTTAGGTTGCATTTTTGGCATCTAATTTCATGTAATTTTTTTGAAATTCTACATTTTTCATTTAGTTATGCATCATAGCACTCATAAACCATCAAAATCAGTCAAAATTTTTTGAAAATTTTGAAAAAAAGTCCATACTGGGACTCATTCGCCACCCTGGGTGAATCAGTCCCTTCTGACCCCTGAAAAAGCATTTTACAGAACTTAGAACTCTATTTTTCAGCTTTTTTTTGGTGCCTTAACCTACCTATATCAGTTATTTGCATCTCTATAACATGCATTTCATAAAATCTAGCCTTAATTACCTCATTTCATGCATGGTTTCCATTTCAAATTTGCATTCTCATCTTGTTGCATAACATAATCAGTCAATTGTCATCTTTGAAATCTGAAACATTATTCTTCATTTGCATCTTTGCTTTAGCATTTTTGCATTTCAAGATTTTAGATTAATCATTCCATCATGTTTTCATTACAAAATTCTATAGTTCTCATCTTGCATGTTCTCTTTTTAGATATTATTGCATATTGTAAGAAAATTTTGTTAAAGGCATATGAATATGAGGTCCTTTCCCCTCTCTTTTTGTTCGTCATAGATCCCTCTCCTAGTTCCGCTTTTTTGGATGAGGTTAGTTTAGTGAAAGAAACCTTGGATACTCATAACACTTACATTTTTTCTTCTCCTATTATCTCTCACTTGTGAAGCATATATTTTAGTGCTAGAAGAACCAATTAATGAGAGTTGTGATAATCTAAGTTGTTTCCCTCCTCTTACCTCTCCTATTAGACATAACATTACTACAGAAGAGGACATCACACTAAATAATCATGACGATGAACACAACACAACATGATGATGAGACCATAGATTCATCTCCCAACTCCTCCCCTATTTGTGAGAATATTTTTGTGAGTAATCATGGTAATCACATTATTTGTGAGGAGGATATGTTGACATTAGATGATCAAATCTTTAAGACCTATGACAATCCTCTTTATTTATCTTCCCCTATTTTGGAAGACATTATTGGAAAAACGGAGGTAATCCAAGATAATCATGAGAATCTCCTTGCTCCCTTTCCTAATGTTTCCCCCATCCAAGAACACATACTTAATCAAGTGGATCCAATCATTAAAAAACAAGAATGTGATTCTTTGTCTTCTCTTGATTCCTCTCCCACTTGTGATGAAGCTACTTTGCACATTTCAACCTTAGATGAACATATTACAAGCTCTCCTAGTAGGGTAGATAATATGGAACAAGAGAATGAGATATTACAAACACTGAATGATTACATAAATTCTTCCCCTAATCTCCTCATTATCAATAATCAAACACATTCAACCATTCATAATTCCCTTGGTTGTGATTAAGTTATTTTGGATGAACCAAACCTTAATTGTCACGAACATGTGGTTTTTTGTTCTCCTATGAACTCTCCTTCTAGGGAGGATATTATGATCCAACACAAAAATAACATTCCCTTCAAAGACAATGAAAAATATCACTTGTTACGGGATGTTAACAATATTCAACCTCACTACACCCTTACCCACCTTCCAATAAACCTCACTACACACTTTACTCACCTTCGAATCTGCTTCATCCTTCTAATAAACCTCACTACACCCTTCGCCCACCTCAAACAAATGTATCGCAACAACCAAGTTATAATACTATTGCTCATACATATAATACTTGAAATAATCCACAACCACTACAACCAATCCCACCCTCTTTACCTTTACCCAATCCGCCTAGCGCTACTCGTTACATCCCACACACAAAGGAGTATGATCTTGTTGAACAATTAAAGAATACTCCTGCAAAGATTTCCCTTTGGGATTTACTTCAAAACTCACCAAATTAGAACATCATTCTTCAAACAGCCTTAAAACAAATCACAATTCCTCCTAGTACAACTCTGAATGATGTGGCAGCTCTCATCCAAAAAAAGAATATTGACATTACCTTCCATAAACATGAGCTCCCTCCTTTGGAGTTGCGTAAACAACATGATTCCTTTATGATAATTTCTCACTTCAATCGCACAGGTATCAAACACACTCTCATAGATAATGGTCATGCCCTTAATGTGTGTGGCGTGAGTCTCCTTGATTGACTAAAAGTTGATAGGTCACAAATAATACCCGATTTTGTCTCTATTCAATGATTTCATAATACAACAAAGTAACTGCTCAGTGTAATTACTTTACCTATTACAGTTGGGGTGGCTACTTTGCAAACTCCTATCCATGTGATGCCTTACGATCTTTCATATAATCTTCTTTTAGGCCGACCATGGATTCATGCAATGAATGCAGTACCTTCAACCCTTCATCGTATAATGAAATATGTCTATAACAATAACATTTATCAAGTTGAAGTAGATCCTGAGCTTGAAAGTTGCTTGCATCTTGAAAAAGGAGCTACAATTCCTCTGAAAACTTTGATTCCAACATCCAATATCGACCCTCTAGAAATTGAACACAATGATGAGAAATGGCCATCTAAATTATTCAGTGACGATTGGGGATCCTTAGAGTTCACACCATCATTTATGGACAAATACATAGTCACACAAAAGAATGATGACAAACAAGAACAACCAACCATCATGCTAACGCAAAATTTGGATAACCTTTCGAAAGCATCCACCTCAACCACTTTAGACAATGCCAAAAACTCCACAATAACCCTTGATGAACACAAAAATGAACAACCACCTGATTCCAAAGCAATGAAGAAGATTTATGGAAAAGGTTATGAACTCATTAAACAACAAGGATATAGCAGAAAAGGATGTGGTGCTCGAGAACAAGGTACCTGCAACCCTATAGAGCTTAACATGCAACAAATGACTCATGGTCTTGGTTATTGTCATATGATCGAGACCGCCACACCCTCACTCAAAATCAACAACCCCACACAACACACTCCTAAACCATCCTTAACAACTAGTGGTCTTGAGCATCATCCTTCATCAACCATTCAACACACAACTACCCCTTCGCTTAATATAAATATCATCTTGAAAAATGATCATGATTTGAATTCATTAGATTTTATCTCCTCTAATGGAGAGACCAAAATCTCACAATCTACAGAGTCTTGCGTAGGTATGACATCTACTAAGCAATATGTATCTTTTACACCCACCACAATACCACTTTCTACCCTTGATCAAGCAAGAATCTTATCAAAGCTTCTCTAAGATCACTTGATCACCCTTCCTCCAAGAACTCGAAAGAAATGTTATGACAAGACTTCATTTTTCCCCTATCGTAGAGTTCATGGACATTCCACTAATGAATGCAAAGCTTTGAGTCGTAAAATCCAACATTTTTGGGTGTTTGGTATGCTTCCCTATGTGGGGGTACCTAGTTCCTCTAATTGCCATTGATTTTCACTCTAGTATGCATCTCATCAACAATTTTGGCTCATCTTTGTCCTGCACTCAATGGGGGTAAGGGATTCATTAGACTTGTCCTCGTATGTCACTTGTCATTGTCTCTTTTGAGTAATCGTTAACCTTTCATGGACGTATAAGAGCAAGCTTGAGATGTGGACAACATGTCTTTAGATTGACTCAATTGTGACATACTCTCTTTCTTCATGACGTAGCTTATCAAAAACATATGACTTGGCATAGGGCTTCTCGAATAAGCTCTCATCTTCTCTTCTACTTTAAAGCAATTGTGCACAGTACTAGTGTTAGCAATTCCTTTAAAGTGAGGTACATACAATACCATAATTCATTTGCATTCTTGGTTCCTAGTGTAGCCTTGTCGTTTATGTGATGCATTTGTCACTTTGTGGATGACATTGGGTGTGATGTCCTTCATAAGTGTGATCTATCTCAACATATTACATTCCTCTTGGTCACCTGATGCGACGCACTGCATCCCCTAAGTTGTGAATATATTATTCTTTGATTGGTCTTCTCTTGGATACATTAGACACAGGGTTCACTAAGTGACTAACCTTGCATGAACTGAACAAGACTCCTTCGAACATTTTTACACTTAACAATTTTACACTTTTACATTTTTTGCATTTTTTCCACCTTGCATAACGCAACTTGCATGATTGTGGTACCTTTCATTTTTTTCATGGAATTTTCCTTGTGGTGCCTTGTTAAAGTTATTAGTAGGTATAACTTTAATATGGTTTAACGGGAAGCCCAACTAGCGGCATGAATTTTCCCCATACCCACTCTTGTGTTTGTGAGTGCATACCAACTAGCATATGTATCTTACCTTTTTGGGATTTCTCACCCTGTGGACTACTTTTGTGGCCCCAGAGTGAGTACATTTGGGCCTTCTCACCCAACGAACTGTCATGTGTTATATCACCCCAGAGTGAGTACACATTCTCTTTTTCAAACAAGACATCTTAGATCTAATCCACAACTAGTTGGACAAACGATCGAAGCTTGATCCACTTTTTTATTTTCATCTTCTCATTCTTGCCATTGCATGATTTTGTATCTTGATGGATTGAATTAGGATCTTGGATCCTGAAGGCTTGGCCACCTCCTTTGATCTTTGTCATTCTTTTCCATCTTCATCTATACATGTGGATCTCTCTTGAATGTCTACTTTAGTGTGAGTTTGAAGCAAGTTCATCCTCTCACTAAAGTGGGGGCTAAATGTGTCATAGAAAAAAGTACCCTTTGTTTGACATGAGATTAATTGGACTTAATGAGGCCTTTATTTAGGTGTTGTGAGGCATTTTATGCATCCACACTAGGTCTTGGGCCCTTATAAATTGAACTACATGCTTTTATTGACATCTTGTAAAGGTGTTGTACAGTCTTGTAAAGGACTTTCACGCTTTTCTAGACTTAATTAACCTATTTCTCCCTAATTCAACATTATAAAATTTGTTTAATAACATTATTACATCAATCTAGAAGGTTTCTAAAATAAATTTAATGTTAAATTAGTGTTGTAATGTGTCTTGCACATTCACATTGATTTTTTTTCCTTCCTAGGCTATGTAGACCTCATTTTAATGTTGTAAAGTGTACTTAATCACACTTTCACATTGAATTTTGTGTCCCAAGCCCTATTTTACATTTACATCATCACTAATAGTCCCATATTAATCCATATTATGCATCCCGAGGCTTAAATTGATCAAACACCCGACAAGGTTGCATTTTAGACCTTATTTCCTTATTCCTTGGCATCTAAGCTACCAAAATAGCCCCTGTGGGACCCATTCACCATGCATGGTGAATCAGTCCCATCCAGGTGGGACCCATTCACCATGTATGGTGAATGAGTCCCATTTGGCCCAATTTTGACCTTTGAGTGGGAAAAAAAGTGATTTGATTTTAATTTTGCTTCATGTCCGCCTATGATGATGTATTAACGGGTTACTAAGGCACATGTGTGTATAAATATGCATTTTTCTCCTCATTTCACATTTCTTATCCATTTTTTATCTCTCATCATTTCATTCATCCACAAATCTTTCATCTCAAGTCAAGCAACTTAGGGTTTTATCATTGCAAGATATCAAGAAAGCTTCTAAAGACATTCAAGGGTTGAATCTCCCTCCATTGCTACAGAAATCCAAGATCAAACATCATGGAAAGGTAATCTATTCCATTATTACATGTTTCATACTATTCTTTCATCATTTTGGTTTAATTACCTAAACGAGGTTTGACCAAGGCAAACCCCCATGCCCTAACAATCAACATTTCTTCTTTTCTTCTTGTGTGTTTGTAGATTTAGGTCTTGTTGTGCATGTTTTGCACACACGCCCCGCCGTAGGTAGGGACCCCCTTTTTTTTTGCTCCCGATGGGCTAATTTTCTCCCATCTTGTTTTGCATGCCCCTTTCCTGGAGCCTAAATTGGTCATGTTCCTTCAAATGATAAAATTTCCCTGACCAAATTCACCTACCTGATTTTTGATAAGTCTTCTTCCTTTGCGGAGATCCCTTGGTAGTAGGACCCTGTTAGCTCTCAAAAACACAGGTTGAATGCCTCAAGAGGCTTCCAATCTCTTGATACGCTTTAGAGTAACATACAAGGCCAAGAGAACTCAACCTTCTACTCTTTAGGTGCTGCTAAACCCAGGAGGGTGTACCTTTTGAATTGAGCAGGCTTATCTTATGATTATCCTTCTAAAACGATTTGTCCACAACGACAGATGACAGTGAAAAAAATAAAACCAAACTTGATAGCAATCCTCACATCTAAATCCTAAAAGCCTAATTAATAGATATAAAGAAATTGAGTGAATTCAAATGATGAAACATATTTATACCCAGCATTAAGAAAATAAAACATTTGAAACTCAATGTCGGCCCTCCACAAAATTTGGGAAAATCCACGTCGAACAGCAACGGTATTTTAGAAAATCTCATGTCGGCCAACAGCATTTGAAAATTGTTAATCACCAATGGAACAGTCGCTAGGACAGTCAGCAAGTATGCCGAAGGAAAAATATCGTTCATCGCTGCTTTGGTCCCTGTCGTGCTCCCCTGTTCCTCACCTAGACTCTGTGTTATAGGCTTTCGCAGTGACTGATCCGAGTTGTGGAGAGATCATATAGAATACACTATGTTTCACCGAAGACAAGAAGCAACTGTACGTGTGTTTCGTTGTAGCTCAACAGAGTCGGAGAGAGGTCACAGAGAATTCCTTATGTCTCCCCGAGGTGCGTTCTGTCGTGTTTACATTCGTTGGGACACAGGAAGCATCATACTGATGTGTTCCATTGCTTCGCACACAATCGTTGTGACACTCTGATATCGGGGAGACGTCCCAAAGACCACATCACATTGCGCCAAAGATCTTCATATACATTCAGGTCGCTGGGACAATCCAATTTTCTCACCGACACAGTCCATTCATTATACCTGTCGGCAGGACCCGACGGGCTCGCCAAGACCACATACCGAAACAAAAGTCTCACCAAAGCATCCCGAACTTACATTAGATCGCCAGGAGAATCCCCTAGCTTGGCTAATAGATATCCACATGCACAAGCGGTGAAACATGACTTACTCGATGAAACCACATACCGACACAAATAAGTCACACCGAGTAGTACCCTTTGTTATATTCGTCCTCGCCAAGACATTCAAAATTTCTCACCGAATGAGCCTCCGTTTGAAAATTTGATATGACACACAGGATTCGCCAAGACCATAGGCCGAAAGTTTTAACTCATACCGATAAGTTCCTTCACAGCATTTGTCGTCGAGACGCAAGAATTCGCCAGGACACTGTACCGACGCCGCAACTCTTGCCGAGTGGATGTCACTGTTCCTCCGATTGGTAAGACAAACGATACTTGCCAAGACCCCCCCCCCACCGATACCCATAGCCTTCACCAATGAACCACCACAAGCATAGTTGGGAAGACATATTGGATTCGGTAAAACACTACCCCGACGGCCAGAACATATGCCAATAGAAGCCTCCACAGTCGCCGAAACAATAGAAACACCCTACCGAATGAAAATGCAGAAGACCTATGATCGCTGTGACATCAAATGAGTCTTGTCGATAGACAACATAGACTCATGCAAGCAGAAAACGTAACATGAGTCGAGGAAACAGTCATGGACCTCCGCCGATAGGAACTAGAATGCAGAAAATGCATGACCCAAGGGAACATATGGAGTAATATGGCAAGAAATAAGTAAAAATCCAATGATGAGGACTCATGTAGAAATCTTAGGGCTATGGAAAACATGTGAAGTATTGCAAAAATTTATAGCTCCAACAGACCCTTCGGGTTCACCCCCTCGGGTTTCCCTATGACATTTACCATGTCCCTGCGGCCAGAGGACCTCGTCCTTCCGGCCTCCCAGATCCGCCGTCGTCCATCCACTGGAATCCCAATCTAAACTCTAAATGGCCTCGCCCCTCCCAGGCCCCGGACTCCGGAGCTCTGTCCCATCTCTGCCACTAAAATGGAAAATCCTCCTCGGCCTTCTACGCATTAGGCTTCGGCTCCCCATTGCCGTGAAGACTCAGTAAGAAAATCCAATGGCCAACACTGATGCCGGGACCGGTTCACCTCTTGGCGGTCAGTGAGACATTTGAAATTCGACGGGACCTCACATCAAAGATCAACCTCTTGCCAAGATGCTTGTTCGGCGAGACATGAGGAAGTCGGCGAGACCTCTCGCCGAAGACATAGATCTCTCGCCGATGAGCATTCTTCCTGTCGGTCGGCAAGACATTTGAATCTCGCTAAGACATCTCCCTACCGCATGAAAACTCCTGCCAACGTGCTTAGTCGAGGAGACAAAATTCTCGCCGAGACCTTTCCCTGAGGGAGACTTTCAAACTGACTGAAACTCCTAGTCATCAGGACAATGAGTGGTGTCTCGCCGATTGGCTATCAGTAGAATGAGCTCCATCCGCCCAATTGAAAATAAAAAATGAACTGACGGCTTCCTCCCCACCCGGGCCTGAAACTCTGGACTTTCGTCCGACAATTGCCATCCAAAACGAAAAAAGCACAGTGGCATCCCGGCCCTCTGAACCCGATCACTTGAAGATGGTGAATTGTTGGCCGCCCTTTGACCTGCTGGACCTTCGGATGCTCCTAAATCGATCCAAATGTGCTCAAATTTGAAATCTAACCTCGACCCACGTGCCTAAATCCGGCCCTCTCTTTCATGACCCTCATGTACTATCGAGATTCTATCGGGTGTCCATCCGTTGTTGGCCGTTTGCCTTCTGACGGCTGCTTACCGTCCTTTCGGCCTCTCGGGTCCACCGTCGTCCATCGTCGTTCGTCGTCCGCTGTTTGTCGTCTATCATCTGTCGTCAGTCATCTGGCTATCATCGCTCCGCCTTCTGTCATCCGTCGTCCATCTGTCGTCGCTTCGCCGGTCCGTCATCCGCCGCCCGCCATCCTTCAGACATCCCGGGTCCGCCGTCACTTCGTCGGTCTGTCGTCCGCTGCCTGCCGTCCTTCCGGCCTCCCGGGTCCGCCGTCGTCCGTCGTCATTCATCGTCCGCTGTTCATTGTCTGTCATCCATCATCCGTCATCCGTCGTCCGCCGTCCGTCTATCATCCATCGTCTGTCCGTCGTCGCTTTGCCAATCCATCGTTGTCCGCCATCTGCCACCCGCCATCCTTCCGGCCTTCCGGGTCCGCCCCTCTGGAATGCTGTCCGTCGTTGGCCATTTTCCTTTCGTCGGTTGCTTCTGTCCTTCCGGCCTCCTAGGTCCGCCGTCGTTTATCGCCCGCCGTCCGCCGTCCTTCTGGCCTCCCGGGTCCGCCGTCATCCATCGTCGTTCGTCGTCCGTTGTTCGTCATCTGTCATCCGTCGTCTGTCATCTATCGTTCATCGTTCGTCGGTCGTCGCTTCGCCGGTCCGCCGTCATCCACCGTCCACCACCTGCCGTCCTTCCGGCCTTTCGGGTCTACCCCTCTAGAATGTTGTCCGTCGTTAGTCGTTTGCCTTCCATCGGCTGTCGTCCGTCTGTCATCGCTTGTCTGTCATCCATGGGACCCTAGCGGCCCAAATTAATGTTTATGGTCCAAATGAGCGTCAAATGTGAATATTATGATCTTTTGATTATGCATGGATGAACCTAACAAGGATCTTACAAGATTTGACTAACGTTTTCCTTAATTTATGTATGAAAGCACTTACGACGTTTCATGCACGCAGGATTTAGGGAGCCTACTGCCGGTCTGACAGGAGACCCATCGAGAAAACTGAACAAGGAAAAATGCATTACTCCTGTCACCATTCGTTTCATGATCACCTCTCCCACTAGCACCCACCAACAGGGTTGTCGTTAGAAGAAGGATTGTGCCAAGGAGTCAAGGACCAAAAATGCAAGGGAGTGGCCTTGAAGAGAGCATAAGTGAGTTGTCCGCTCGAATAAGGGGCAACCAATCCACTGATTCCAATCGTCGACGGGCCCGTTTGATCCAAGGAAGAGCACTGCAAACACATCAAGTAAGAAGATAACTTTCAGGCAGTTTTAGCTACCGTAAAAGCGCAATCAGCTAAATGAAAAAACTGCTACAGCACCTGAGCACTAGATGACAAAACAAGGAAAAGACAAAGATGTATTTTAAAATTGTTGGATAACAGGAGGTACGTGAAACCCTAATGTAATTGAATTTGAGCCACTCATTGTGATTCAATCCTAGCCATTCATTTGGGCTTTGGAAAACTATAAATAGGGGCTTGCCCCTCATTTGTAGGGGTTGGAGAATTGATGTAAAGACATTTTTCAGCAATAGAAAGCAACATTGCATGATTTATGGGTGTTCCTTTTGAGTTTACTCTTTATGTATGCATGGTTCACCTTCCATGTTAGTTTTAGTGTTAGTTTCTTGAATGAGAGTGGTGATGGTGTTTGCTATTTCAGTATTTGATGAACTTCCAGCTCATGCTTTTTGTGGTTCATTAATGATGAATCACTTTGCAAAGCTAGTCTGAGCCTCTTTCCTTTATTGTTGCAACTTAGTTCGATTGCATGTACATGATGTGTGTATGTAATGTGAAAATCTGCAGTCCTTAGAAGATTGCACTGGTTTTGTGTAACTGTAGGTTTCTCTTTGCCAAGCAAAACCCAGTTTAGGAAGTCTGTCTACTTTAGCAACCACCATTGTTACTATTCATTCATAGCTTAGGATTAGAATAGCTTTCTTAACCCTTCTCCTTTTGTTGTTTCTTTTAATCTGTAGAAACCCTTGTTTCCCCTGTTTTCTGATTCTGACTGTTTTTGCTTGTTTTTGATGTATTTTGAATTTTTTGTGGTTTTTGCATGAATAATAAAGAATGCGATTTTGCAATAAAATAATATAAAATCTAAATAAATGCTTACAACTTCGGAAATATAAGAATCTATTTCAAATACTGATGCTAGACTATTATTTAACCTTCTGCAATGATTACAATGAAGATCCAATTACATGCAAATAAAAGGCAATGATATTTTTATTGAAAACCTAGAAATCGCAACAATAAATGATCTTCTAGAGATGGTACGGCTGAGATGATTATTCACTTTCCCTTGCGCCAGAAGGAAGAATCCCCTGCAGTGAAATGTGCGCCCCTGGTATTGAAGTCTGACTGCCAAAGATGAAGGCGTTTTGCTCTGTAAACAAAAGTACGCCCTTTCTTGAATGGTACGGCCAGGTACAGCAGAAGTACGGCCTAGTAACAGCAGCAAGGAATAAATAAAATGTACGGCTCTTATTGGAACCTCCAGATCCAAAGGAAATAGGCGCCTCAACTCTATAATCCCTGCTGGATGAATAGCTAATCAAAACCCTGCATATTTTATTGTCTGTGATGCTCTGTAACTTCTTCTGAATGAAGAAATCCCTCTGCCTGGCAATAAATCGGATGATATTTCACACCCTTTGAATCGCTTTCACTGGAGATGGCTCGTTCCCCAATGCTCTGAGACTGAAACCCTTGGCTTCTGTGCTCTGGTCAAGACTTGATCAATTTTCAATTCACAATAACATAATGGGCTCGAATTTCCAAGCAAAACCTTATATTTCTTGAAAAGTGTGATTTCCTTAATAATAGGGAATCATTGAAATAATTCGAACTTTTTATTTTAATCTTTCAATAGTCTCCGGGACAATTTTTAATTATAAAATATAATCACAACTGGCCCCTTCCCATGTTGGGTGACCCCTCAGCCAAAATCACTTAAGTTATAATATTTGGAATATTATAACTTTATATTATAAACTCCAATCATTTATATTTAATTAAATCAATTAAATATTAATATCTCTCTCAATATTCACCTGATGCACGAGCCGTCTGAAGCTGACGAATAAAGAAGTGATTCTGAACGTAATCAATCCGTACTGCTAAAAATAGCAGGGGTCCCTTGCTGAGTGCCAAATACTGCTAAAAATAGCAACTCAGGCTAGAAGTGTCTAAATGAGCCCGAACGAAAGCCAACTGATCAAACACTGACACCTGAAGCTGAGCCAAGCTCCATCAAGACCCTCTATCCATCCCATCAGCCTACGAGGGTCGCATAATAGGCTAATCCTGTGCTCTGCGAGATGTCAACTAGAAGGGGACATGACATAATCCTTGGTTAGAGTAGGATCCAAAGCATCACCATGAAGCTAAATCAGATGAATTTGATGAGTTTCAACTTGTTGTTTTGAGTGGACAGCCACTGTTCATTCACTTCCAGCACTTTGAAATTGCATTTGCAAATCCAACTTCCCCACTTTGTAACTCATCTGTAAGTTCGCCTTGTGATTCCAGCAAATCACATCAAACAACTGAGATATTCCAAGCACTGTCAAGACCTGACATTAGAGACCTTGGGATAGTGTTCTGCAATTTGATTGTGGAAGATTGTCTTTCAAGAGAGGTAGTGCACCTACGCACTACCTGTGTTGAGAAGTGCATAAAAAACACATCAACAGAACTGGCGCTAGAAGGAGGGCTGACACGTTGGGAATAAAAAGCTGAAGGTTGGAAGTGATTCATTTTATGCCCTCCTCCTCCTAACACCATCAACAAAACTGGCGCTAGAAGGAGGGCATGACATGTTGAGGCTACAAAGTTGAAAGTTGGCACCTGGAAGAGAGCACTTTCAAGAAGAAATATGAGATAGGGAGATCTCTTTTAATGCGAGAAATCAGAGAATTCTGAAGGAAAGTAGAAGCTAAGTCAAAATGGAGCAGCATGCACAAATTGACATCACTCAACTACATGCAAATTTGAACAAGAGATTGAAGAAGCCATTGCAACAATTTGCATTGGCAGATAGATGTCAGATCCATTGCACTCGCAGGCACAACGAGTTGGGGTGTCTAATTTTTTTGAACAGAATTGAAAAGGTCTTGCAAGGAGAAATTCCCTTTTGGGAAATCTATCAGCCTTTAGCCCTTGCGGACTCAGAGGAAGAATTGACAACCATGGAAGCCAAGGCATTCAAGGAGCTGATCCAGGAACATTTGAGCAGCAAGGATGGACCAAGATTGGAGGAAGTACTAATGGAAAGTTGGTGTAGATTTCACAATGCACCACATTCAGAATTTATATGTCCATCATGTGACAACATCATTTCTCAAGCCAAGGGTTGTTCAAACAAGTTGGAGCAGCCAACTCTCAATGAGGAGAAGTCATCCCCTGAGGCAGAAGAGTTGTCAACATTTGTAGGACAGCACCTTGAAGATAAACCAACTAGTTGGACACAAGTTGGTGTTGGGAAAACAGACATAGAAGATGAAAACCAAGAGGGAGGAGCTGAAATTCTTGGGGTAGCAAAGTGCATTGATAAAAATCTGATTGAAACTAATTTAGAAGGTGTTCCCTCCACCAATCAAAGGAAGTCCTCCACTCTAGAAGAAGATAAATTGGTAAGTGACGATGAACCAATGAAGTCTGTAGCTGTGCATGCTGGGACAGCCAACGAAGATGCTGAAGAACAGGAAGAAGAAAAGGTTGACAACACTGGAGTAGCAGAAAATGATGACGAAGGTATAAGTGAAATTAGATTAGAAAGCCTCCCCTTCACCAATGACAGCGATCGAGAATCTGAAAATGCAGATTTGGAGGAGTGGGAGCAACCACTCGCCATGACTGTTTACCATCAGGCTTCTTTTTCAAGTGATGATGAGGACCCAATAGCGGAAAGATATGACCAGCTCATCTCCAAATTAGCAAAGGATTGGTCCAAACTAACATGTCAAGTGCATTTGGAGGTATTGCTACTGCCAAATTGGTGCAGACTTCATGATTCATCACACTCAGAGTTCGCATGTGAACTGTGCCAAGAAGCCATGAAACAAGTCAAAGAACAAGCAAGGCAACCAAGTACCCGACCTCCTCTACTTGCTGCCCATATCGAAGAAGAAGACCAAAATCCTGAATCAAGTGATGGCTCAACTGAAGGTGGACCTCAAGAGGATGTTGGGGCAGCAATAGAAGGATGGAAATACAGTCTCGGACTTTCGAGTGATGAAGTAGATCAAGCGGGAATGTTGTCCACCAGTCACCAAGAAGTTCTTCCTCTTGAAGAGCAGTTGTGTGCCATGGACAATGGGCTTTTTGGCGAGTCTTTGGAAGGAAATTGTGCAGTAGACTTTGGTCCCCTTGATGAGGTTCCATCAATTGATGACTTCTTTCCATTGGGAGCTACACTACAGAGGTATGCTCATGCCGAGGAAGAGCACATCCCAGAAGACAGTAGCGATGAATACATACTCCTTGAGCCCCCGAATAGTGATGCATTAGAGTTTCCAGATTGGGAGAGGAGTTCCTTCTCCATTTACAGTGATAGTGAGCAAGAGGAAATGAGTGAACATCATGATGAAATGCATGAATAGCAAAAAGAAGAAGACAAAGTTGGGGGTGTTTCGATGGCTTCCAACAAGTATGACAGAATTGACCAACTCCAAGATGCAACTTGCAGCCCTTTTTCCATGATCGTTGTTGATCTTCCCTCATATTCAGATGACTGCAATAGGATAGATTCATATATGTCATCGTCTCATGACATTGAACATCATAAAAGGGAGGTTGATACTTGGGGAAGGAGACAAGACAGCATACTGCCATTTGAGGACAGCAACCAAGTGGATCCCAAGTTTGCAGATGATCAATGTGGAGAAGTATTTCTTTTTGAAGAACTGCCAACTGGGGTTGTGGATCCCACACGAAGATTGGAAGAGCTATTTGTTTCCCCGTCCTCCCAGCCTTATGCAAGTTTAATGTCTGAAGTGTTGCACCCTCCACTGTGCCCGCTCGAGGCTACCGATGCAACGATCAACGATGATGTTCTTGCTCTCGACTGTCCAACACTGCCACCTCCATGTGATGACATCCAGGTTCTATCCTTCCTTGCCCCTATTATTTCTCATAATTACACTTATTATTTTGATTATGGGAACGAGGGAAAAGGAACATGTTTATGGATTAACCATGGGTTCAACGAGCCTCCTCAATTTCTGATTTTTCATGATGACGTGATTGAACTTGAGTGCTGCAACATTGAATTTCTTTTTTCAGAATATAAAGATAAGTTTGCATGGTTAAGAATGACAACAATCGCCTGTTTGCTTGTGCATGCATTACGAAATCCAATGAACGTTAATGTTGGCTTGCCCTACCTGAACATAGTGCTTTGTAAATATCTTTGTACATAGCCTGTTTGGGTAGTATAGGTTTCCTGTAAATACTCTGCTTTCCTACTTTCCTTAGGTTAGTTGGTTTGATGTATGTTGCTTGCTTTGTTTGCTTTTGTTTGCTGTTGCTTTGCTCAAGGTCCCTCTGCTTTTACTTGGGCACATTTGTGCGCACAACAACCATACTTATCGCTTGGGGTTGTTCTACGTATTTCTTTGTCAAACTCTAATCAAGTTTCAGAGTGGATGGTGAAGGTTTTCTGTTAGTGTAAAGTGATCTGGGTGTTTGATTCAAAGAGGATAAGTTGTTGGTTTAGTCTGACTCTGACGTATTCTAAAATCTTACAGCTCTTACACATCTTAAGAATTCAACGGTCACTGTAGGTCCTTTTGTGAAGTTTGGTTAAGTGAAAAATCTAAAATTCTACTCCAGCACCACTGTGATTCTCATCCCTGAGTGCGAGCTTCAATGCTTGCGGGTTGAAATAGAAGAGCTGAAAAGAGAAAAGAAAGAAAGAAAGAAAACATTGAAAATTAAAAGAAAGAGAAAATTCAACTTTTTAGGGGTATCCGAGCAACTCTCCCAGGGCTATGGACGCCCGGCTGGCAGTAGAGCAATGTTCGGGAGAATCGCAGTGACAACCTCGTCGGGGCTATGGACGCCTGACTGGCAGCGAGGCAATGTCCCGGATGCTTTTGGAGTTAGAATAAACTATGTAGCTTAACTTGACAGAGCTTGGGTTCCTGTAGCAACTAAAGGATGGGAATTAACACAACTGCACACGCTTGGATTTTCAGCATACTAAAGGTTGGGTTGGCTAATGGTTTTGATCCTTTCGTTGAGCGTCTAGTTTCTTTGCCCTAGCGTGAATGTCGGAACAAGAGATTCTAGGTTCGTGATTCCAGTTTGTCATCAAAATGCTCTGGAGCATTTCCCCAGCGAATCGCCATTTGTTGTGCATGTTTTACACACACGCCTCACCGTAGGCAGGGACCCCCTTTTTTTTTGCTCCCGATAAACTGCTTTGCTCCTGTCTTGTTTTGTGTGCCCCTTTCCTAGAGCCTAAATTGGTCATGTGCCTTCAAATGATAAAATTTCCCTAACCAAATTCACCTACCTGATTTTCGGCAAGTCTTCTTCCTTTGCGGAGATCCCACGACAGTTTGCTTCTAGGACCCTGTTAGCTCTCAAAAACGCAGGTTGAATGCCTCAAGAGGCTGCCAATCTCTTGATACACTTTAGAGTAACAGACAAGGCCAAGAGAACTCAACCTTCTACTCTTTAGGTGCTGCTAAACCCAGGCAGGTGTACCTTTTGAATTGAGCAGACTTATCTTATGATTATCCTTCTGAAACGATTTGTCCACAATGGCAGATGACAGTGAACAAAATAAAACCAAACTTGATAGCAATCCTCAGATCTAAATCCTAAAAGCCTAATTAACAGATATAAATAAATTGAGTGAATTCAAATGATGAAACATATTTATACCCAGCATTAAGAAAATAAAACATTTGAAACTCAATGTCGGCCCTCCACAAAATTCAGGCAAATCCACATCGGCCAGCAACGATATTTTAGAAAATCTCATGTCGGCCAACAGCATTTGAAAATTATTAATCACCAATGGAACAGTCGCCAGGACAGTCAGCTAGTATGCTGAAGGAAAAATATCGTTCATCGCTGCTTTGGTCACTGTCGTGATCCCCTGTTCCTCACCCAGATTTTGTGTTATAGGCTTTCGCAGTGACTGATCTAAGTCATGGAGAGATCATATAGAATACACTATGTTTCACTGAAGACAAGAAGCAATTGTACGTGTGTTTCACTGTAGCTCAACAGAGTCGGAGAGAGGTCACAGAGAATTCCTTATGTCTCCCTGAGGTGCGTTCTGTCATGTTTACATTCGCTGGGACACAGGAAGCATCATACTGATGTGTTCCATTGCTTCACACACAGTCACAGTGACACTCTGATATCAGGGATAAGTCCCAAAGACCACATCACGTTGTGCCGAAGATCTTCATATACATTCAGGTCGCTGGGACAATCCAATTTTCTCACTGACACAGTCCATTCATTATACCTGTCAGCAGGACCCGACGGGCTCACCAAGACCACATATCGAAACAAAAGTCTCACTGAAGCATCTTGAACTTACATCAGATCACTAGGAGAATCCCCTAGCTTGGCTGATAGATATCCAATTGCATAGGCGGTGAAACACATACCGACACAAATAAGTCACACCGAGCGGTACCCTTTGTTATATTCGTTCTCGCCAAGACATTCATAATTTCTCACCGAATGAGCCTCCATTTGAAAAGTCGATATGACACACAAGATTCACCGAGACCATAGGCTGAAAGTTTTAACTCATACCGATAAGTTTCTTCACAGCGTTTGTCGTCGAGACCCAAGAATTCGCCAGGACACTATACCGACGCCGTAACTCTTACCGAGTGGATGTAACTGTTCCTCCAGTCGGTAAGACAAACGATACTCGCCAAGACCCCCCCCCCCTCGTTGATACCCATAGCCTTCATCAATGAACCACCACAAGCATAGTCAGGGAGACATATTGGATTCAGTAAAACACTACCCTGACGGCCAGAACATATGCCGATAGAAGCCTCCACAGTCGCCGAAACAATAGAAATGCCCTACCGAATGAAAACATAGAAGACATGTGATTGCCGTGACATCGGATGAGTCTTGCCGATAGACAACACAAACTCATGCAAGTAGAAAACGTAACATGAGTCAGGGAAACAGTCACGGACCTCCGCCGATAGGAACTAGAATGCAGAAAATGCATGACCCAAGGGAACATATGGAGTAATATGGCAAGAAATAAGTAAAAATCCAATAATGAGGACTCATGTAGAAATCTTAGGGCTATGGAAAACATGTGAAATATTGCAAAAATTTACAACTCCAACAGACCCTTCGGGTTCACCCCCTCGAGTTTTCCTACGACATTTACCATGTCCCTACGGCCAGAGGACCTCGTCCTTCCGGCCTCCCGGGTCCGCCGTCGTTCGTCTGCTGGAATCCCAATCTAAACTCTAAATGGCCTCGCCCCTCCCAGGCCGCCGCCTCCAAAGCTCCGTCCCGTCTCCGCCACTAAAATGGAAAATCCTCCCCGGCCTTCTGCGCATTGGGCTCCGGATCCCCATTGTCATGAAGACTCAGTAAGAAAATCCAACGGCCAACACTGATGCTGGGCCCGGTTCACCTCTTGGCGGTCGGTGAGACATTTGAAATTCGACAGGACCTCACACCGAAGATCAACCTCTTGCCAAGATGCTTGTTCGGTGAGACACGAGGAAGTCGGTGATACCTCTCGCCAAAGACATAGATCTCTCACCGATGAGCATTCTTCCCATCGGTCGGCAAGACATTCGGATCTCGCTAAGACATCTCCCCGCCACATGAAAACTCCTGCCGATGTGCTTAGTCAGCGAGACACAAAATTCTCGCCGAGACCTTTCCCCGAGGGAGACTTTCACACCGACTGAAACTCCTAGTCACCGGAACAATGAGTGATGTCTCGTCGATTGGCTATCAGCAGAATGAGCTCCATCTGCTCGATTGAAAATTGAAAATGAACTAACGACTTCCTCCCCACCCGAGCCCGAAACTCCGGACTTCCGTCAGACGATTGTCATCTGAAACAAAAAAAAAGTGACGTGGCATCCCGGCCCTCTGAGCCCGATCACTTGAAGATGGTGAACTGTTGGCCGCCCTTTGACCTACTAGACCTCTAGATGCTCCTAAATCGATCCAAATGTGCTCAAATTTGAAATTTGACCTCGACCCATGTGCCTAAATTTGGCCCTCTCTATCATGACCCTCATGTACTATCAAGATTCTGTCAAGTGTCCATCTTCCATTGTCCGTTTGCCTTCCGACGGCTGCCCGTCGTCCTTCCAGCCTCCCAGGTCCGTCGTTGTCCGTCGTCATTCGTTGTTTGCTGTTCGTCGTCCGTCGTCCGTCATCCGTCGTCCGTCGCTTTTCCTTCTGTCATCCGTCGTCTATCCGTCTTCGCTTCACCAGTTCGCTGTCATCTGCTGTCTGCCGCCCACCGTCCTTCCGGCCTCCCGGGTCCGCCGTCATCTTCTGTCCACTGCCTGCCATCCTTCCGACCTCCCGGGTCCGCCATCGTCTGTCGTTGTTCATCATCCACTGTTCATCGTCTATCATCCATCATCTGTTGTCCGCCGTTCGTCGTCCTTCTATCGTCACTTCACCGGTCCATTGTCATCCGCCTTCCGCCGCCCGCCGTCCTTCCGGCCCTCCGTGTCCGCCCCTCTGGAATGCTTTCCACTGTTGGTCGTTTTCCTTCTGTTGGCTGCCCACCGTCCTTCCAGCCTGTCAGGTCTGTCGTGCTTTTCCAGTCTGCCGTCGCCATCCACCGCCCGCCATCCTTCCCCCCCCATCGTGCCCATCGCTATTCATCGTCCGCTGTTCGCCGTCTGTCATCCGTCGTCCGTCCCACCGCCCGCCATCCGCCGCCACCGTCCTTTCAGTTTGGGTTCGCTCTGGAATGTTTCTGTCGTTGGCTTTTTCCTATTGGTCGCCTATCGCCGCTTATCTCGTCATCCGTGGGGCCCTAGCGGCCCAGATTAATGTTTATGGTCCAAATGAGCTCCAAATGTGAATATTATGATCTTTTGATTATGCATGGATGGATCTAACAAGGATCTTGCAAGATTTGACTAATGTTTTCCTTAATTTATGTATGAAAGCACTTATGGCATTTCATGCACGCAGGATTCAGGGAGGCTACTGTCGGTCTGACAGGAGACTCGTCAAGAAAACTGAACAAGGAAAAATGCATTGCTCCCGTCACCATTCATTTCATGATCACCTCTCCCACTAGCACCCACCAACAAGGTTGGCGTTAGAAGAAGGACTATGCCAAGGAGTCAAGGACCAAAAATGTAAGGGGGTGGCCTTGAAGAGAGCATAAGTGAGTTGTCCGCTCGAATAAGGGGCAACCAATCCACTGATTCCAATCGTCGACGGGCCCGTTTGATCCAAGGAAGAGCACTGCAAACACATCAAGTAAGAAGATAACTTTCAGGCAGTTTTAGCTACCGTAAAAGGGCAATTTCAGCTAAATGACAAAACTACTACAGCACCTGAGCACTAGATGACAAAACAGGGAAAAGACAAAGATGTATTTTAAAATTGTTGGATAACGGGGGGTAGGTGAAACCCTAATGTAATTGAATCTGAGCCACTTATTGTGATTCAATCCTAGCCATTCATTTGGGCTTTGGAAAACTATAAATAGGGGCTTTCCCCTCATTTGTAGGGGTTGGAGAATTGATGTAAAGACTTTTTGCAGCAATAGAAAGCAACATTGCATGATTTATGGGTGTTCCTTTTGAGTTTGCTCTTTATGTATGCATGGTTCACCTTCCATGTTAGTTTTAGTGTTAGTTTCTTGAATGAGAGTGGTGATGGTGTTTGCTATTTCAGTATTTGATGAACTTCCAGCTCATGCTTTTTGTGGTTCATTGATGATGAATCACTTTGCAAAGCTAGTCTGAGCCTCTTTCCTTTATTGCTGCAACTTAGTTCGATTGCATGTACATGATGTGTGCATGTAATGTGAAAATCTACAGTCCTTAGAAGATTGCACTGGTTTTGTGCAACTGTAGGTTTCTCTTGGCCAAGCAAAACCCAATTTAGGAAGTCTGTCTACTTTAGCAGCCACCATTGTTACTGTTCATTCATAGCTTAGGATTAGAATAGCTTTCTTAACCCTTCTCCTTTTGTTGTTTCTTTTAATCCTTGGTTAGAGTAGGATCCAAAGCATCACCATGAAGCTAAATCAGATGAATTTGATGAGTTTCAACTTGTTGTTTTGAGTGGACAGCCACTGTTCATTCACTTCCAGCACTTTGAAACTACATTTGCAAATCCAACTTCCCCACTTTGTAACTCATATGTAAGTCCGCCTTGTGATTCCATCAAATCACATCAAACAACTGATATATTCCAAGCATTGTCAAGACCTGACATTAGAGACCTTGGGATAGTGTTATGCAATTTGATTGTGGAAGATTGTCTTTCAAGAGAGGTAGTGCACCTACGCACTGCCTGTGTTGAGAAGTGCATAAAAAACACATCAACAGGTCTCTTGGAAGCTTTGAAATCATTGAGGATCAAGTTGAAAATTCATTCAAGTCATCCCTTCATCATTCAAGTCAAAATATCAACAAAAAGTCACTTTCAAACCCGAATTCGACAATTTCAGTAGCAGACACCTGTAGGAAGGAGAAGTGCAGATCTAGCTCCACAGAATCAACTCCTGAATTTGCAAATTTTTATAGGTAGACTAATTCACCACCCATGGTGAATGAGTCCCATCTGTAGGATTTAAAAGTGGTTTTGTCATAACTTAGCTCCCGACAGTCAAAAACCTATTTCTAGGACTTTTCATCAAAAGCAAGACCGATTCGCCATGCATGGAAAATCAGTCCCAATGGCCATTAATAGTGAATTTTGTGACCTTCCAAAACTTTCCAAGAACAGTAATCTAATTCCAAGTGCACTCTATTCAGTTTCATCATTTTTTGTTATCATTTTCTTAAGTTTCTAGTTCATATTTGCAATCAACATTGTGTTTTCCAGCATCTTGCATTAGGTTAATTTACATTCATTTATTTACATTTGTAAGCATTCAAACACATCTACACACACTTCACATCAATATCCTATTCAACCTTACATTAATCTCTAGTGAAACATTGTGCATTTTGGTCCATCCTTCTCATTTTAGGTGCAAAACCCTAAAAAGACCAAGGAAAGATGTGGGTACCAAAATCCTTCGTTTCACAAATACATAAAATACATTACCTTTTTAGTGGACAAAAATTTCATGTTAATGGAGACAATTGAACCATGGATGTCATGGATTCAAAAGATCCCACATTAATATGAAGTTTTAGATGTAGATATTCACTCATTTGCAACAACTTTTCTCAACCTCCTAAAATACCCTCTAACAAAAAAGTTCACCACTTACCAAGAGTATATGGATAACATCGCTAAGAATAATTCTAAGGAGCATGTAAGGAAAAAATGAGAGAAATTAAAGGAAAAGTGGGGTATACCTCCTAAAAACAAGAAGAACAAAACATCTCTATACCAAGGAAATTTGGAAGACTGCAAATAGGTGCATCACCAAAAGAATCCACTCAATCCAAAGGGAGTTTACAAAGAGAAAAAATAAAATTACCAAATATACCACCGCAAATGGCCCTTGGTAGAAGAATCTTCAAAGGTACTCCTTCAGATGAGTACAAAGAGAAAACAAAAGACAAAGAAACAAAAAGCACAAAAAGAGACCTCTCTAGTAGAAGAAAAGACCAAGAAAAATGGCACACCAACCAAAGACGAAGCAAAACCACAAATGAATGAAGACCAATTATACAGTGGGTTATACCAAAAGAAGGTTTTAGAGAGAATATTCAAAACTTATGAAGAAATGGTGGCACCAAAAAATAAATAGCTAAATAGGCCCTAATAAGATATATGATAGCCTCTAATATCACATTGGAAGCCCTTATGGACAAACTCCCAATTGCATTAGCTATCGTATTGAAGAACATAAGAGAACATGTTACACCCTACCAAGGAACCCTAGAGGATGACTCAACTAAGGTACAATAAAGGAACAATTTTTTTTTTCAAAAAAGAGGAATAACAATGATCTTGCATAAAGTAGCATAACATACAATCTAATCCTAAGTCCACTATGGTTCCATGACTACGCTACTAACACATCTATAAACAAGGACTAGAATTATTCCATTAACAAATATGTTTACATGATTTGTCTAATAGGAAAGTACGTTATAATCCTCCACATTAAATGATTATACAATATGAATTTTCCATAACATGACATCAGATATATAGCATGAAGGATCATTTATAAATAACTAACAAGTATAAATACAAATTACATTACATGAGAGTACACCACAACTTGTTACATCATTACATTGTTTACAATAAGGCTTCCCCAAATACAATTGGGAAGATTACATCAATATTACAATACATGGTCAACTGATATACAAGTCCAATACATATACATAGAGATTGTCTTCTCGAACTGGTACAAGATCTCAAATCCAATATACAAGGAACAACCTCCATGCACATGAGCAACAAGGGAAACCCAATGTAGGAAAAAGCACCAACCTCCCGACCATGTGGAACCCTAAGGTCCACCCCCTGTGCTAGGAGATAACATAAGGTCCCACTAAAGCAAACAGTCAAGAAGATAGAAGGATAGCATAACAAAACCATACAAGGCTCCAACTAGACACAACTAATGGCATTAACATCACATACATTGCTTCCAGAGGTATTCACACAACAAAAAGGGAAACACAGCTAGGGAATGCTAGACTGCAATAGGGAAGAGTGTCATTGCATGGTCCTGGAATGGGTTACCCTGGCAATCTCTCACTAGACGTTGGCCCCCATCTATAGTTACCCTGATAATCTCTCACTAGACGTCGGCCCCATAGGGTGACACATGTGGAACCAACATTCCTTTCGTGAGGACAAGGAATTTGATCTTTCCAACCAAGCTTTCTCAACCCATCCTTAGCCTAAAAAAGCACTACAAGCATGGGTGAGGCATCCTATTATCTTATTTAATGTGAGATCTACCGAACCCCCTAATTCATTAATTAGGTTATCACTGAATTAAGAAACTCTCATATGGGTTACCCTAGACACCACTATGGGTTCCAGAACCCATTAAGAGCCACTCCCCTTGCTTGCAACTAGAATACCCTACACAACAAGCAAGGTAAAAACCATCTTGCACACTTAACAAATTCACATGAATCTTGCACATAGAGTAGGGCATTGACCATCTCGCTCACAATTCACAACCACAAGAATTAATAAAAAGTGCAAGGCATAGACCCTCTTGCACACATCTCAAGCACATTACCAACCACTTCAAAAATGAAACCATCATAAAACCATACATACAAAAATACTTCCCCCTAAGCCTCTAGAAGACTACCACTAACCACTTTGCATTAAAGACTCTCACCTAAAACAATAATCAAAATATCCCCATTTCCACTAATTAAACACACTTTTTCTATACAAGAAAACAAACGAACATTGCAGCCATGAATTCAGCTATTAATGAATACAAAAGAAATCAACATTTAAATAGATCAACTAACTCATTCACTTAATATAATCCTTCAATTATCCAAGTATAATTAAATTAATTTTGTTTCTTTCTATTTTAATTTTCCAATTTATTTAACCTTCAAAATCAATTAATTCCTAAAGGCAAAAACTTTCTTTAACTATAACCTTAATATACACCTGTATACATACATACATACATACATACATACATACATATATATATATATATATTTGTTGTATGGATCGACATCATAGAACCAAATGGTAACTATACCATGGAGCTATCATTTTAAACAATAAGTGTCGTATAAGTACACCACTAGTAAACTATATATCCACAAAAAATCATACTTACATCACTACCTGTCGAACACTTATAGAAATACCTATACATTAGATTTTAAAGCACAGCATAATAAAAATTAATATATGGCTTGATTTCTAACAACACAGCAAATTGGTTCCTATATATGAAAATCGATTTCCAACCATACGCAATACCTAGTGCTTGAATACAGGGAGGGCACAATATTGAATGATATAAATATAAATCTCAAATGTCAGATGCAGTAGCTAATTTGCATACAACAATGTATGATGCAAAATGATTATCAAGTGTACTATACAAAGGGAAGTCTCTTTCAAATGTTTTAATTTCATAATCAATGCAAAATAAAATTGCATCCCATTCGCTAGGCTTATTGAAAGCTACATACAAATAAAAAGGGGAAAAACATATATCGATTGCCAAGCATAGAAGATACATTGAATGCAATCTTCATAGCATTTGTGCAAACAATATAGAAGAAAATTCCAAGTACAACATGCTACCATTGATCTTCCAAATATAATATAGCATATGCAACATATAACCAATAGCGGATATTTTTCGATTTCCCAAATGGTGTGAATTCATTGCAAAAAGATTATGGATGCCAAACTAAAATAATAGCCAATGAACCAAAAATATCAAACCATAAAATAAAATTGCCTATGCAGTTTAGGATGTCGATTAACTTACAAGTTAGATTCACATCGAAATCTAAAGTTTCTCTTGCCAAACAGAAAACAAAATCGGTTTCAAAGTAGTTATGAATGAAATCGAATATCAAAGGTATGGCACTGAGTACAAGGTTATAAGCAAAATACCAAAAGACAACAGTAAGGAAACCAAGATAGAATAAATATATTAAGCAGAATACCCACAAAATGATTTCCAAAGAGAGGCTTTGGTAATCTTCTGAAAATACAATTTTCTAATTGTTTCAATTTAAAAAAAAGTAAACAAATAAATGTTTTTATTTCATTATAGCATAAAAATTCAAGATTGTGTTTCAAAACAAAAACAGAGATAGAAATTCAGAAAAAAAAAAATGAAACCTAGTTTAAATTAATTGGAACAGCTGAAGATTTGATGCTGAGCTTCGAATTCCCAAGTTGCAACTCTAAGCTCTTCAAAAACCCCCAAACAATCTTTTTTGAATCCAATTCAAAACGTCCCAAAACAAAATAAAAGTCTCCAAAACTAGAAAAATGTTCACGGGAACCAAACCAGACTCCTTTCCTGGAAGCCCCCAAAAATCCATCATAAAGAAAATCTCACAATTTAAAAATATTTTCAAAAAGGCAAGTTGTTGAAGATTCCCTGCAGTTTTCATTTTTAGATAATAATTAAATTTTTTTATGACAATTTGAGTTGCAGGTTGTTGCATGCTCACTGGGATTGTTATGTGCAGTCCCATTTAGAAAATTCATTTAATGCTTCCATGAGCCAACTTTTATATTTATTTATCATATTATTATTATTTTTTAACCATTTATTAATTGCATCATCTCGTTATGATATTTTATTTTATTTTAATATTTCACTTCACTTTTAATTTATTGTAAACTATATTCATTAATAACTTTATTTATATCTATTTATCCAAATACTTTTAATAATTTATATAATACATCGATTAGTCAAAACAACACTTATTAAGCAAGTCTAAATAAAACAACCAAATATCAATAACAATTTCCTAAACATAACCAAGGTCAAAAAACAAGACCAACTGACCACAAGCATCTAACAACGTTGACGAGGTAACAGATTGGATACTCATCCTCCTTGAGGATGATGGCAAGGGTGGGGGACCAAATGTTATGTTTGTTCAACAATTTCCATTGGGTTTAAGGCACGCTCAAACTTGTCAATTCAGGTGGAGTCGATGCTTGGTACCTGCAACCTGCAGCACATAAAACGGTTGAGCATATACATAATCATAAAATCAGGCACACTGTGAAAGGAAATCACAGCATAGCAGGGTACTCATAAATGAGTAATGCAACGCTATCCCTTTCACTAAAATACATCAAACAAGTAACCACGTCAACTCATAACAATTAGTTGCATAACAACAAGATAAGAGAAATCACTACATATTTGCATAACAACCATGATCAGATAGTCACTAATGCTCTTAAAAAAAGATTAATCCACATAATCAAATATGTCCATATAACAATCATAACATATGAATAAACTCAAGTAATAGAAGTATCCTCAAGGTATTATCAAAATGTCATTGTAGTAGTGCGTCCAACATCAAACAAAATGTCACAATGTTTGATCCTAAGCAGAACAACTACCAATCTAACAAAGAAAAAAATGAGGGGCACTACATCCTCCCCCCTAGAATTAGGCTTACTCCTAGAAGCCTACTCAACGTTTCCACCCTTGAGGGTGAGTCTCCCATGCTCCAGAATGTCCACGGGCTCCAGATTCAGTTGCTCATCCTCTACCTATAGCCTCTACAGTTGTGCCTTGATGCTCTGCCTAGCGGTTATCAACCACTACAAACACTCTATCAGACCTACCTGCATCACCTACTGTCAGACTCTAACTAAATCCTGATGTGCTCTTTTGAGGACACTGTCTAGCTTTGTTGCCCTACTGGCCGCAAGAAAAACAACCTATACTTCTGTCATATACTCTACCACCTAAGGATGCACTGGACTGCTGGAAACTACCACTACTAACTGCAAACTATGTGTTCTGAGCTAGCTAATTAGAACGATATGCTTGTTTCACTGCCAACTCTGATTTTTCCTAGATTGAAACCTACTACCTTGCTGAGACTGAGAGTTCTCAAGTTTCAACTGGGAATGTTGTTGCTCACCCTTAGTGGGTGCTTGATGGCTCTTAGAGGAACCTGTTGCCTGAGAGTTGTCACCTTGAGAGTTTAAGCCTATTGGAGGTGGACTACCAATCTACACACCTATCTGACCTCCTAGTGCCATGGCTAGATTCTCCTCCACCAAACGATCCTTCTCTACTACTACCTCCATGGTCTTCGGCTCAAATACACAAACTCCACCACTAATACGGGCATTCAAACCCCTAATGAAATGTTGAACCAACATGGCATCATTATCACCAATACCTGCATACTGCTTAAGCTCATAAAACCTACACTCATACTGCTCCATAGACATAGCCATTTGCCTCAACTCATGAAACTCATCATCACAACTCTTCCTCCAATGATCCAACAAAAAATGAGCTTTGAACCTCTCTAGAAACATCTCCCAAGAAACTAAACCAATATCAAGATGAAATTTATGTTCCTCCAACTGCCACCATGTAGCAGCAAAACCTCTAAGGTGCATGATGGCACATCTCACCTTGGTGTACTTGATACCATACGTATGCATGGAAAAACACCTATCCAAATCTATCAACCAAGTCTCTGCCTTCAAACCACCACTAGAACCATCAAAAGTAGGAGGACATGCCCTCAAGAGATCCCTCATGTGACTGGCATAAATAGCCTCATGCTCTGCTATAACATCTCTCTTCCTAGGAGACCGTTCCCTTTCCCTAATCACATGTTGATTACCCTCATGTCTAGGGCCTAGGCGAGCAAAGACCTCAAGCAAATGATGCAATTGAGCTCCCTCTAATTTTGATTGACCCAAATTTTGATCTCCACCTCCTTGATTATTCTAAGAGCCCTGTTGTTCCTCACATTCACTCTTGTGGGAACCCTGAGAAGAGGTGTCCTAACGGTTAGCCCCATGACCACCACCTCAACCTCTACCATAACCGTGACCTCGACCTCAACCTTTAGGCATCTTCCTACACAAACACCACCAAAGGACAAGTCTCAGGTTGTTAGGTGAGGATGAAAAAAAGGAAAGCATAAGCTCAAGAGTCTAAACTACTAGGACAACATAATGGGCTCATATTAACTAGAGTACCCACTGTTAGAACTTGGGCTCTGATACCAGGTGTAATTCCCCACCAAGGAACCCTAGAGGACGACTCAACTAAGGTACAATAAAGGAACATTTAAAAAAAAAAAAGAGGAATAAGAATGATCTTGCATAAAGTAGCATAACATACAATCTAATCCTAAGTCCTCTAAGGTTCCATGACTACACTACTAACACATCTATAAACAAGGACTAGAATTATTCCATTAACAAATATGTTTACATGATTTTTCTAATAGAAAAGTACATTATAATCCTCCACATTAAATGATTATACAATATGAATTTTTTATAACATGACATCAAATATACAACATGAAGGATCATTTATAAATAATTAACAAGTATAAATACAAATTACATTACATGAGAGTACATCACAACTCATTACATCATTACATTATTTACAATAAGGCTTCCCCAAATACAATTGGGAAGATTACATCAATATTACAATACATGGTACAACTGATATGCAAGTCCAAGACATACATAGAGACTATCTTCTCGAGCTAGTACAAGATCTAAAATCCGATATACAAGGAACAACCTCCATTCACACGAGAAACAACAAGGGAAACCCAATGGAGGAAAAAGAACCAACCTCCTGACCATGTGGAACCCTAAGGTCCACCCCCCATGCTAGGAGATAACATAAGGTCCCACTACAATTAAATAGTCAAGAAGATAGAAGTCTAACATAACAAAACCATACAAGGCTCCAACTAGATATTGCTAACGACATTAACATCACATACATTTCTTCCAGAGGCATTCACACAATAGAAAGGGAAACATAGCTAGGGAATGCTAGACTACAATAGGGAAGAGTGTCATCACATGGTCCTGGCATGGGTTACCTTAGCAGTATCTCACTAGACGTTGACCCCCATCTATGGTTACCCTGATAGTCTCTCACTAGATGTCAGCCCCATAGGGTGACACATGTGGAACCAACATTCCTTTTGTGAGGAAAAGAAAGTTGATCTTGCCAACCAGGCCTTCTCAACCCATCCTTAGCCTAAACGAGCACTATAGGCATGGGTGAGGCATCCTATTATCTTATTTAATGTGAGATCTACCCAACCCCCTAATTCATTAATTAGGTTATCACTAAATTAAGAAAATATCAAATGGGTTACCCTGGACACCACTTTGGGTTCCAACCCCCATTGAGAGCCACTCCCCCTACTTGCAACTAGAAGACCCTACACAACAAGCAAGGTAAAAACCATCTTGCACACTTAACAAATTCACATGAATCTTGCACACAGATCAGGGCATTGACCATCTCGCTTACAATTCACAACCACAAGAATGAATAAACAGTGCAAGGAACAAACCCTCTTGCACACATCTCAAGCACATTACTAACCACTTCAAAATGAAACTGGAACATAAAACCATACATGCAAAAATACTTCCCCCTAAGCCTCTGGAAGACTACCACTAACAACTTTGCATTAAAGACTCTCACCTAAAAAAAAAATCAAAATCTCCCCATTTCCACTTATTAAACACTTTTTTTCTATACAAGCAAACAAACAAACATTGCAGTCATGAATTCAACTATTAATGAATACAAAAGAAATAAACATTTAAATAGATCAACTAACTCATTCACTAAATATATAATCCTTCAATTATCCAAGTATAATAAAAACAATTTTGTTTCTTTCTATTTTAATTTTCAAATTTATTTAACCTTCAAAATCAATTAATTCCTAAAAGTAGAAATTTTCTTTAACTATAACCTCCTTAATATACATGTGTGTGTGTGTGTGTATACATATACATATACATATACATATACATATACATATGCATATATATACATATACATATATATACATACACACACACACACACATATATATATACATACACACACACACATATATATACATACATACACACACACACATATATATACATACATACATATATATATATAAATACATATATACATACATACATACATACATACACATATACATATATATACATATATATACATACATATATATACATATACATACATACATACATATATATATATATACACACACATATATATATGCATATATATATACATACATATATATATATATATATATATATATAAGACAGAATGATGTTTGATACTCTTTATTTCAGTTTATATTGAAAATAACATAAAAATATGTCTACATACATCAACATATATATATATATATCGAATACCGAATTACTATTTGTATGGATTGACATCATAGAACCGAATGGTAACTATACCATGGAGCTATTGTTTTAAACAATAAGTGCCATATAAGTATGCCACTAATAAATTGTATATCCACAATAAATCATACTTACATCACTGCATGTCGAACACTTACAAAAATATCAGATTACCTATACATTATATTTTAAAGCACAACATAATCAAAATTAATATATGGTTTGATTTCTAACAACACAACAAATTGGTTCCTATATATGAAAATCAATTTCCAACCATACACAATACCTAGTGCCTGAATGCAAAGAATACAAGGAGGGAACAATATCGAATGATATAAATATAAATCCCAAATTTCAAGCGCAGTAGTTGATTTGCATACAACAGTGAATGATGCAAAATGATTATCAAGTGTACTATACAAAGGGAAGTCACTTTCAAACGTTTTCATTTCAGAATAAATGCAAAATAAAATCACATCCCATGTTGTAGATATGCATCATTAAGGGAAAATGAAGTAGTTCGTGTCGGCCGGTGCTAGGGCTACAATGACTCTAATCTCACAAAGCCATAGGAGCGAGGTTGGGGATTTTGCAAAGGAATCTCCAAGATGGCGATTAGGGGAAGGATCAGGAGGCGGGGGCTGCAGGGTTGAGACGGGGTCTAGGGAGGATGTAGGGGAATGTCGGGTGGATGAAGTGAATGCGCATGGGGTTCCTCAGCACCAAGCAATGGGAAAGTTTAATGCAGAGGTCAGGACAAAGAAACCATCGGTCTCTTTGCAGGAAGAGATTGAGGAGGAAGTTAATCATAATGTTCAAGTGTCTTCTAACTTAGGTTTGATAAGAAAATTTAGGGGTTTTTGGCCTCGTTTATGTGATTTACATCATTGGATTTCTGAACATTGGGAACCCATCATAGATGGTTGTATCCAAATCTACCCAACAACCAGAGGTTTTTTCATTGTGGTTTTTGAAACTATGGTTGATAGAAACAAAATTTTGTGTGATTTCTTTTGGAGCTAGGAGGAGAAATTTTCTCTATCCTTGAATCCCTAGCATCTGGCTTTCAACACTGCAATAGAGACCTTTGATAAAGTCCATCTGTGGGTAAGACTCCCAAACTTACCTCTCTATTTTTGGTTTGAGTCTTGCTTGGAGTCCATTGGAAACTCTCTAGGAGACTTTTTGATGGTTGATGAGGGCTCCTCAAATCTTTTGCACTCCACTTATGCCCGGATTTTGATGGAGATGGAAGTATCAAAGACACTTCCAAAAGAGGTTTATATTAAAACCTCCAAAGGATGTTGGGCACAACCCTTGGATTATGAAGGGGTACCATTCTGTTGCAAGAGATGCTTCCAAACTAGCCATATTATTGCACACTATGCAAAACCTAGATGGACAAAACCAGCTACTTGGTGGTAGGATGTCTCACGTAGGCATTATGTAGTTGAAAAGCAGGGCAGCAGTGTGGAACAACAGGCTAAGGTGACTTCTAAGGCCGTGGTAAAATCTGATTTTCCACAGTCAAACAAGGGTCCAGGTCCATTGGCGGGGACAGGTATAGCTGAGACGCCCAACACGAAAGATGTTGAGGAAGGAAAAGCTATTGAAGGAAAAGCAGCGGAAACTCATCATGGAGCCAAAACCCCCGAATGTAGGGAGAAATCAGGCTTGACGAAGAAGAAGGAAAAAGGGGTAAGTAGTGGAGAGGAGGTAGGGTAGAATGAGCAACCAATGGAGGAGGATTCATGGATGCAACATGAAGCATCTGAGGATAGGCAGATGGAGGAGGCTGAAATGACGAAAGATGGGCTTACAGCAAAGGGAAGGGACTGGCAGAAGGAGGCTGCAAAGGTGGACGATGGATGGAAAATCATCAAGGGGAGGAAAGACAACAAATTTCAAAAGGAAAAACTTTGCTATGGTACTCCAATCTCAGACCAAGGGAAGGCCAAGTGGTGGATCAAAATTGTAGTCTTGTTAAAAGTTTCTATTTCAGAATCTTATGGCAGAAACTGTAACTTTGTGGTGTTTGTTGTTCTGGTGTGGATCCCTATGTTTGTTTCTCTTTCTGGTGAGAACTAGGAGAATATGTTGTAATCTTCCTTTTAAATCAATAAATTAAACTATTATTACCGATCAAAAAAAAAAATTGCATCCCATGCGCTAGGCTTATTGAAAGCTAAATACAAATAAAAAGGGGCAAAACATATATCAATTTCTAGGCATAGAAGATACATTGAATGCAATCTTTATAGAATTTGTGCAAAAAATATAGCAACAAATGCTAAGTACAACATGCTACCATCGGTCTTCCAAATATAATATAGCATATGCAATAGATAACCAACATCAAATATTTGTCAATTTCCCAAATGGTGCAAATTCATTACAAATAGATTATGGACGTCAAACTAAAACAATAGCCAATGAACCAAAAATCTTAGACCATAAAATAAAATCGCCTATGCAATTTAGGATGTTGATTGGCTTACAAGTCAGATTCACATCGAAATCTAAAGTTTCTCTTGCCAAACATAAAACAAAATTGGTTTCAAAGTAAGCTATGAATGAAATCAAATATCAAAGGTATGGCGTTGAGTATAAGGTTATAAGAAAAATACCAAAAGACAACAGTAAGGAAACTGAGATAGAATAAATGACTTAAGAAGAACACCCACTAAATGATTTCCAGAGAGAGGCTTTGGTAATCTTCCAAAAATACAATTTTATAATTGTTTCAATTTTTTTTAAAAGTAAACAAAGAAATGTTTTGATTTCATTACAGCATAAACATTCAAGCTTTTGTTTCAAAACAAAAACAGAGATAGAAATTCATAAAGCAATGGAACCTGATTTAAATTGATTGGCACGATTGAAGATTTGATGTCGAGCTTAGAATTCCCAAGTTGCAACTAAAATCTCTTCAAAAACCCTCAAACAATCTTTGTCGAATCCAATTCAAAACCTCCCAAAACAAGATAAAAGTCTCCAAAACCAGAAAAATGTTCACAGGAACCAAACCAAACTCCTTTCCCAGAAGCCCCCAAAAATCCATTATAAAGAATATCTCACAAAAGATAATTATTTTCAAAAAGGAAAGTTGTTGAAGATTCCCTGGAGCTTTTATTTTTAGATAATTATTATTATTTTTATGAAAATTTGAGCGGCATGTTGTTGCATGCTCATTGGGACTGTTATGTGCAATTCCATTTAGAAAATTCATTTAATGCTTCCATGAGCCAACTTTTATATTTATTTATCATATTATTATTATTATTTAACCATTTATTAATTGCATCATATCTCGTTATGATATTTTATTTTATTTTAATATTTCATTACACTTTTAATTTATTGTAAACTATATTCATTAATAACTTTATTTATATCCATTTATCAAAATACTTTTACTTAATAATTTATTTAATACATCTATTAGTCAAAACAACATTTGTTAAGCAAGTCTAAATAAAACAACCAAATATCAATAACAATTTCCTAAACATAACCAAGGTTGAAAAACAAGACCAACTGACCACAAGCATTTGACAATGTTGACAAGCTAACAAAATAGATACTCATCCTCCATGAGGATGATGGAAAGGGTAGGGGACCAAATGCGATCTTTATTCAACAATTTCAATTGGGTTTAAGGCATGCTCAGACCTATCAATTAAGGTGGAGTCGATGCCTGGTACCTGCGACCTGCAACACACAAAACGGTCGAGCATATATGCATAATCATACTACAAGACCAACCCCTGTGTGACTAATAACGCTTCAATATTCCTTGCTATGTGCTTCATTTCGAGTTAATTAAAATAGATACATGGTACAATTTCATAGATGTGTTGGTGTTGGTCATTGGAATGGAGTCATATATAACGATTCTTTTCATTGAACTTACATAGAAAAAAATGGTTATTTTGTCAAGGAAACTTTTCATAACCCTCTTACAAATTGATTATCTAGGAAATTATCAATGCTTGTACCTTATAGCATGTTAGAATGTTGATGATGCAAATTATGCTTGGAGTAATACTAGGGAATATGGATTATTTAAACTTGATAAGATGATTGATGCAAGCTATTTAATTATTAGTATGGAATATGAAACTGTGATTGCTTAACTAAGATTATGATGATGGGTGATTCTTTTATAAATGAGTTATTTTCAAGAAACAATGTATAACAAAATTAGTTGAGTAAAATATGGTTACTAATGTGGTATTATATTTTAGCTACACAAACTTACTAATGAGTCAAATGGTTGATGAAAGCTAGATTTCAGAGGTTCGAAGAGTTTCATAACAACAGAAAAAGGTTGTCATCAAGCATGCGAGCAAGCAAGTCAAGGTAATGATATCAGAATAAATGATCAACTTCAAGTAAGTATAAGAGGTAAGTATATGAGCTTAATATGGATTATTGTACAGGAAATTTAGGGCCAATGGGGAGAAAGGAGAGACACCAAAACCCTATTAAAGCACTTCATTTGTTGAATTGTTGTTTTGTTGATGTTAATGTGATAGTTTATATTGTAAATTGTCTTTTAATATACGGGTTATTGATAATTTTGTTATTTGATATTTTCTTGGGGAAAAGTGTGTTATTTAATATTTTGTGGAAAAAGTGTGTTTCATGTCAATGTGATAGTTATATTGTAAGTTGTCTTTTAATATTGTGCTATTGTTAATTTTGTTATTGCTAATTTTGTGTTGTTCATTAAAAGGGGCATATTTTTCAAAAGGGTTAAAAAGTGTTTTTAAATAATTAATTTTATTTATATTGGTGTTTTTTAAAGCCCTAAGTGTGCTCCTAAGGGTTAGACATCCTTTTGAGCCCATAAATTACATAAAACATGAGTTTTGAACCTTTTTAAATTCACTTTTTTGTTAGTGACGAAAATGGGGAGTATGAGCACCCATGTGAACACCATGCCTCTTAAATGAAAAAGAGGACATGGTGGTTGGGGGTGGGTAGAAGAAGAAATGGAAAAAAAGTGTTGCCAAGTTTTCATTTTTTTATTCATTCTATGTTTTTTTGGCAAAGGGAAGAAAGGAGGGGCTGGAGAAAGAAGAATTGGAGGAAGAAGATGATTCAATGAGGAAGAGTAACCCAATTTGGAAGTTAAGTTGTTTTAACCCTTTTCTTTCACTTCTTGTCTTGAGTTGTTTTTTTTATGCTATTGGTTATTCTGCTGAAAATGGAGTGATATTTTGAGGGGCTATGAATGTTTTCTTTTCCTGGGGATTGAGAAGTTGTGAATGAGTCAATGTGTTGAGTTTTGGGTTGTGCAATTAATTTTTTTTAAGGCCATATGCAACGAGTTCGCTTGTTTGGATTGTTTCTTACTAGTTGGGTTTACATCATGTTTTTGAATCATGGGTTTTGGCTCTCTCTCCTTGCGCAGGGGATGGCTAGAGTCTAGTAATAGCTCGAAGATGCCATGAAGGTTGGGTGGTGAGCTGACCTCTTCCATTAGCAAGTCTTCTTGAAACTATTTTCAAATGTGTTCATGAACATGGTAAATGAATTAGGTAGCTTGAAGTGCTTGTTGATGAGTATGCAATGTAAATGTAGGAGAAATTAAATCAATGATTCTCCTTGCTAAAGATGAAAGAAGTCTATAGTAAATGTAAATGTTAACACCCAGAAATTAAAAGTGTTGGCATTCCATAAATCTGCTATGAAGTTTTGTTGCAGAACTAAAATAGAAAAACAGAAGAAAAAAAAGGGGTTACTCATGTGAGAGTGAAACTTTCTCCAGCTTAAAATAGTACGTGGTTTCCAGTCTTGTAACACTTTTCCCCCTACTAAAATGATTAAACCAAGTGTATTAGTGAGCAAGTGTATTCTCCTTTCCTAAACTAATCTTTTGAACCTATATGTTAATCCATGTAGTTGCTACAATAGTTAGCATATAGATCAGATTTATTTTTGTTCATGTGTAATCTAATTATACACAGTTACTCAAAATGAAGTTGTAAGTTAAAAGGCTTCAACTATTTGTATTTAAAACATTGATACGAAATAGTTGTTTTAAAAAAATAATAATAAAGAAATAAATCTGCACTATGCTTTATTATGAATGATGTTAATAAACATTAGACAACAACAAAAATATGCATTTGAATATTTACAATATATGAGTGAATATGCAATTATATCCATTTTATATATTTATTAAACATAAAATAAAATATACATTGTTAAATATGTAAAACATTTATATTTTGTATTAGATACAAAATATATGTATATCAATGTTCACATAGCTTGATTTGAAACCAATTTAAATAACAGAAATTTAAAATAAAATAAAAATATATTTCTTAGTATAAAATATTATTATCTGAATAAAAAAGAAAAAAAAATATATATATATATATACAACACTAAATGCAATTATTATTTATATTTGAAATTATTTATAAAAAATAATCATATTAACACAAAATAAAATAAAATTAATTTTATTTAAAATAATAATAAAAAAAATAGAAAAAAGCACAAGGGATCAAACCCTGCTGCTACCCCCTGCTCCACGTGGGAAGCCAGGCCCACAGGGAGCCACAACATTCCCCAAAGGAGGAGCCGCAGACTCCCCTGTGGGAGCCATGGTGCCCCAGTGGGTGGACGCAACTGCCCCACGTGAGGACACAGAAACCCTGTCTCTGCATTTTAAACAAATATCTTAAACAAAAAAAAACCTGTTGCATATCAATGGCGCCGAGGAAAAAGAAAAATGTAGACCATCGCCATAACAGTAAGTGTTGTCTCCAGTTAATACAAGGCACCCAAAACATAAATATGAGTGTTTTTGAATGAGGATTTAAATACATTGGATAAAAAGAAAATACAGAAAACAAAGGAATGGATCTATGAAGAAACAAATAAATAATGAATTCTTCCATCTTCAAACCCTGCATAAACAAATGGGAAGCCAAACGAACCAAACTCCATTGGAATCTCTTCTCCAAAACCTGCAAAATAAATAGAACGACAAGTCTCAAAATTCCATGATAGGCTTCTCATGTTCTCACCTCAAACCTGCAAAACTTAAATGAGTAAAAATGAAAAGGAAATAGGTTAAACCAATATTCTTATGATTTAGGGTTAGCATATGGAAGCCCTAAGATCTAAGGGTTAAAATTTAAATAATCTAATGGACTAAATTTGATGCACATTTCATTATCACTTAACTTGTCATTGCATTAATTAATCCCACTTAATTTTCTAATTTTATTTTGGTGATAACTTAAAATGACTTTAGAAGACTTTTAAAATAAACTTTATTCCTTATTCTTAGAAATTTATGTTAATTGTTTTTTCTTTGTTGCAATTTTAAAATTAGATAACAAAAACAAGTATCCGCCAAGGCTAACTTCGTGCATCTGTAGAATTCAAACCATACTTCAAATCAAAAAAAAAAAAAGGGTTTTTTTCGCTCACGAGTTAAGTGCTTATAACTAAGGTTTTGGTTTGTGGGCAATTTGGTCGAATGCGGGAGTGTTCGATATGCGCACAGGGGTCAAAAAGTCACCTTTTAGAAGTGTTGTATGGTCATCGCCACCTAATGTCCCACTATAATTTCAATCAATTGTAACTATTTTATCATTCAAATCCACTCAAAAGTCAATGGGTCTCATTCACTTTAGCACTTAATGAGTAGCCATTGGTGTTTTTGTAATTATTTATTTAATAAAAAAAAAAAATTAATGGATCAAAGTGATTTTTTTTTTGGGGTTAAGTGAGCATGGAGGTGACGGTAATTCAATGGGTGGCGGTAACTGGGACTTCTCCCCTAGTCTAATTAGAAATTTATGCAATTGATTTTTGCTTTTTGGCTATTTTATAATTTTAAAAAAAACATTAAATCAAATAAGAAATTTATATTAATTGATTTAATTAGTGGACTTTAAGTAAAATCATTATCTCTAAATAAAATCTACAATATTATTATTAAGGTTTAAACATAGATTGGATTGAATAATAATAATTTTATCAACATAAATATTAGGGGTGATAATTAATAATATTATTAATGGTTAGATGGTGGATTTAATAACAATATTTTTATCAATTTCACACTTGAATGATGATGACATAAGAGGTTAATATTTATTGTATGTTTAGATAATAATACTCTTTATTTAGGCTTAGAGAATGAATAGCTAATAGCATCTTCTTTATAGTTTAGATGATTGAACACAATAGTCTTACAATTCATAATGTAACTATCTCTTGATGTTAAATTAATCTGCAAGCAATGTCAAGGAAAATTTATGGAGTATGCTTGTTGGGCGATAATCGTTCACAACATGGTATTAGCATTATAGATGACAATGAAATTTGAAACCACAAATCAAATATACCTATATATGCATGTGATAGTTGTCATGCAACACATTAAAATATAAATAGTATTTATATTATTAAAAGCAGAAATCCATCTAAAAGATATGAATCTCCCCTTTTCAATTGAATAAGTATATCTAGAATGAATAGAGACTTGAGATTTAACACCTCAACGGGCGATTCCTTTGAGAGAAAAGAGTGGAAACAAAATTAATGAATAACTAATCTATAAGTAAACTACCTGCTCATGCATTTATGTAAATGGAAGAAAAGATAAACTTGACCTTGTATTTCCAAACAAGAATACCTAAACCAACAAAATAAGCTTAGAAACATTGTGATTAAAGATAACATGCTAAGTAATCGGGTATTAGTAACGACTACAACCTTGAGTCCTAATTGTGGTGAGTCCTAGTTGGTGTCAATCATAATATTAGATTAGATGATGTACTAAGCTAAATGCTTAAACAACAGCGAAGCTTAGTGGTATGACTATTACATACATTCAAATGTCACAGATGAATGATAGTACTTATGAGATTCTCAAGAAAAGAGTGCAAGTTATTGTTACACTCTAAACTCTATTGGAAATAATTAACTTAATTAATGTAAATAAAAAAAAATTGATGGTTGTGTTGCGTGTTTACATGTAATATTATGGGCATGACACATACAATCAGGCACACTATAAAAGGAAATCACAATGTAGCAGGGTACTCATGAATGAGTAATGTGACACTGTCCCTTTCACTAAAATACATCAAACAAGTAACCACATCAACTCATAAAAATCAGTTGCATAACAACAAAATAAGAGCAATCACAAAATATTTGCATAACAACCATGATCAAATAGTCACATAATGCTCTTAAAAAAAGATTAATCCACATAATCAAATAAGTCCATATAACAATCATAACATATGCATAACTCAAGTAATAGAAGTATCATCAAGGTATTATCAAAATGTCATCGTAGTAGTGATTCCAACATCAAACAAAATGTCACAATGTCTGATCCTAAGCAGAACAACTACCAGTCTAACAGAGAACAAAATGAGGGGCACTATAGAACAAGCTACAAAAGAAGAAGAAAAACTAAAAGAAGCAACAATTATGGAAGTAGCCCCCTTAGCTACTTAGGCTCACAAAGAGAAGATAATGCAGATACAAACAAATTATTTGCAATCAAAATAAAGGTTAGATAAGCTAATGCTTAGAAAACTAGAGACCATCAAATAGTTGTAGGTAGAAATCAAAGGGGCTACTATAAAATCCTACAAATAAGTTTACAAGGAAAAAGTAAAATATGAAGACGTTCTTTCTTTAGATACATACCTCATAGAACAATAGGTACACTCTCCTTTGCATACCTCTAATAAACCTTCCTCTGCTAATTCTCTCATGCATTCCATTAAGGACTTTTTGGCCAAATAAAAAAGCCAATCAATAGCCTCTCTAAAAATACTCCAATTACCATGGGTTGGCTCCCAAGTTGACCTTTCAAATATCTCCCTTCTACAAAAATTCCAACTTGGAGACCTATTGCATTAGAAAACAAGAGAGGACATCCTCAAGCAACATGTACATTATGTGGATCAATTGGAAGATATAATCAAGGATATTTTCAATAAAAATGTCCTTGAGTCCAAGGGGATCCTTCCAAACCCCTTGTGACACAAATCAATCTCTTGGTCAATAGAATACTACAAGAGGCACAAAAAAATACCATTATGAGACAGAGCATAATTATAGAGCTTAATAAGGCCAAAATGGATGAGGAAAGGAAAAAATGTGCTACCGACCACTCTACATTAGAAAACCACATAAATACACTAAAGAGTATAGAAGTGGACATGAATTCTCCTCTAGTGGACCATAGTTACCACAAAAATCAAAACACAGATGGATTAGATTGAGGCACACATCCTTCAAGTGGCTACTTCTTATGATGCATTGGTGGACACTAATGGACAAACCTAGGCACATATAGAGGCTTTACATGTATAGTTCCAATAGCTACAAGACCAAAGGGAGCATATGAGACATAAGTTTCAATAATTAAGGGAGGTGGTCATTATGTGGTTAGCACATGTTACTGGGCTTATCAAGGATTCATATAAGTTATCCCAACATATCTAAATCCCCTCCTCACTTCTCAAAGTATAATTTCTCCTCACATAGATCTATGTGTAAACTCACCCATTGTAATAGGCTAAGGTATAGTGGGATACCACTTTTACCAATCTCAAGGAGATCTACAAATTTATTCTCCCAGCCTAGTAAGTAGTAGAGTTGTCTTAAGGACAAGCCAACATTTTGAAAGGGGGATGATGTTGGCAAGGAATCAACTACCAATTAGAGAATTCACACAAATCCTACTACAAACCTCTACAAAGAGGTTTCAAAGCTTCTAGCTGAAATGACACCTTCTAGGATAGTAGTGGAATGTAAGGTACATGTCCCACTAAGTAGATATTTGTATAATATAAGATATAATACAATAGAGTATGTAAGAATTAGGAGGAAGTAAGTGATAAGTAGTAAGTAGTAAGAGGGAAGAAGATAAAATGATAGAATAGGAAATAGTAGAAGGATCTAGTAAGGGATTGTAAAGAGGGTAAGACCCCTTATCATATGTACATGATGAACAATCATTAAGAATGGGTTAATTAATTCATCTTTAAAAAAAATCACAAAATCTTAGAAAATATTTTTACCAACATCACTTTCATGCTTCCAAACATAAAGTGAACATAAACATGGCAGTTATTGTTGTTAATCACAATGTAGTATAAAACATCAAAAAATCCTACACATTCTTGATATGATAACATCCAATCATTTCTCTCCATTTAAACATCACATATCTTTAAATGTATAAATGTGTATTACTACTTGTATAGTATCCAAATAGACCATTGAGTTTGAAACACAAAAATTAATAATCAATCAAGTATGAGAGATAGCTAGATAACAACTTTATGAAAAGGCGGTTGATTATTAAAATTCAGTCATCAATTGCATTCAGCTATTAATTTTTCGTGCTTCTTTCTCTTGACAAAAATTGGGTGAAAAACTTGTCAAAATTGAAGGGAAAGGTAGAGAGAGAGCAAAAAAAGAAACAAAAGGTAGTTGTTGAATATATTGAAATTAGATAACCTTGCTATAAAATATTTCTATAAGAGCAATAACTCTTTCGTATTTCAAAAAACATATAGAACCTTCTTTCTTTTTTAATAACTCCTTTCATAAATTTAAGAGCTTCAACTTTTTTTCTACATACGAGATAAAATAGAGAATATCTTAACTTTCCTAAACTTCTTATTTTATTTTTTTAAATAAGATGAGGACCTTCACCTTCCATACATAGACATTATATAACATTAAAGGTGGACATTACAAAACAAAACAAAAAGTATTGAAAGTAAAGTTTGATCACATTCAATGGAGAGGCTAGTTATACCACAAGGACCCTACAACAAGTAAACTAAAATAGGATAGTGTAGGGGAATGATTCAATCATATTCAATTGTATTCATACTGAGACTTGAGGAATTGTAGATGAAACATGATAGTTGATAGATGACATTGGTTGGGATTATAATTCCAACACTCCCCCTTAATCACAACTACCACTATCTAGAACACCCAAATGATCTCTTTGATACACAAGACTTTCTTTTCCTAATGCCTTGGTAAATATGTTTGCACATTGGTCTTCAAACCTATAAAATTCCAAATAGATATCTTCATTGTTGATCAACTCTCTAATGAAATGGTATCTAGTGTCAATATGCTTACTCTTCTTGAGAAATATGAGATTCTTAGATAGTGTTATCATTGAACTTTTGTAACAATAAATATTGTTTGTTTCTTTTTCTTCATTCCTTAAATCTTTCAACACTCTTCTCATCCAAATTGTCTAGCATGATTCTTCTATTGTTGCTACATATTTTTCTTCAACCAATGAAAGAGTGACTATGATTTGTTTCTTGGATGCTCATGATACTGCACTTGTTCCAAAATGAAAGACATAACCAGATGTGTTCTTCATGTCATCAATATTACCTACATAATCACTATCTATGTATCTTATGATCTTGAACTCTTTTTGACCTTGAATACTGAATTCATGTTTTCTTGTTCCATTAACATATGTTCAAATTATTTTCCCTACTTGCCAATGAGAACCTTTTGGAGATTGCATGACCCTTGAAAAAGGACTTCTTTCATACATTATATCTATCCTTGTAGCTATTAGGAACATGAGACTACTAACAAGTATTTTATACAATTTTGGATCCTTATATCCTTGCTTAATTTCAATTCTTTCACAATTTTTGTAAGTGTGATTTGCAATTTACCATATTGAACATTTTTAAAATACCATTTACATACTTAGTTTGAGAGATAAATATACCTTTTTTATTTTGATTCACCTCAATAACAACAAAATATTTTTTATACCTTTTTTATTTTTGTTAAGGGTTTCGGCGCCCCTTCAAAACCTATTTACCAATATACCCTTTTTATTTTTTTTAAGGGTTTTGAGGCCCCTTCAAAACCTGTTTACCTCTAATAAAAAAAAAAATTATAAGGCCCAAATCAATCATTTCAAATTTCTTCTTCATGGATCCTTTGAACAAATCAATTGATAAGTAACATTTAACTATCAAATCATCAACATACACACATATAATCATGTTTTCACCTTGTTCATTCAATTTTTTTATAATGTAGGATTGATGTTGCACCTATTAAATTTATTTTGTAAGAGATACAAATCAATTTTTCTATACCATGTTCTAGGAGCTTGCTTAAGTCATAGAGTGGTTTCTTGAGTTTGTAGACTTTATCTTCATGGCCTAAGATCTCTTATCCTAGTGGTTACTTGACATATACTTCTTCTTTTAAGAAACCATTCAAGAATGTTTATTTTACATCCATTTAATATACAAGCCACTTATTTTGAGCTATCATTTCTAATATTGTTCTCACCATGTCCAAACAGGCTACTAGATAAAATGTCTCATTATAATCAACATTGGGTTGTTGTGAATAATAGATAGCTACATGTCTCACCTTCTTCTTTTGCACATCACCTTTTTCAATTAACTTGGTCGTATAGACCCACTTTACTCATATCAAATCATTTCCTTCTAGAAGATCCACTAAGTCCCATGTATGATTCTTGTCTATAGAATCAATTTATTCATCCATGACATGTGTCCTTTTTTATCTTTAATCACATCCTCAAAGTGAATTAGATCATCTAATTGTGAAAATAATATAAAAAGAGAAATTTTATCAACATTGTTTTCACCTTTATTTTGATTATAAACATCCATCAAACTTCTTATTTTTTGTCTCCTTAAGCTTTCCAATGTTGGATTTGACATATCCTTTGAAGTAGATCCTAAAGAATGTAGACTTCATGTCTTGCACCAAGAATGTCTATTGTAGATGTTATTTTTTGTTATTTGAGGTAGTACTTTTGTTGGGTGAATATTTTATAATCAAATAACTGATGAAAAAATGGTTATATCAACCATAGTTTGATGAGATAAAATCTCTCCTCTTAGAAAGGGGAGGCTCCCTTCTTGTTGCTAACTATGATCAACCAGTAATTAACTAAGCTTATTTACACTAAAACTATCCATGGGGTGTTTTCATATCATCTAATTCTCTTATTTCAAAATAGATGTTCTCTTATGAACTTATAATAACAATCTCATGATGTTCACAATATGTAATGAACCAAAAAATACTAATTGGAGAAACAATAACCAATACTCAATTGAGTTAAATGAAAGAGTAACTGAAATGATACCAGTAAGTGTAAATACCAAGAAACTCACAAAAGCATAAAGTCTTCTTTTGCTTCTTATTCCAATTGGAAAAAGAAAATGTATGGAATATGATGCAAGCCAAAGTCTTCATTGTATGCCAAGATGAGATTAAACAATCATAGACGATAACTTGCAGCCCAAAGTTTTCAAGTTACTTTCCAATCATGAACATAAACACAACTCCAAAGATGATATCATAGCTCAAAGACTACAAAATCTGATTTAGAACTACTTCTATAATATTTGATTCCACACAATGATCCAATCATATACACAAGAGAATGCAATAGAAAAGACTTAAGAACAATTCCAATGCATCACAAGCTTGATTCAAGACAAAGATTGAATGTCAACTTGCTTTCTTTATATTGATTGAATATGATTCACACTTTGAACACAAAGTTTCAATGTACTCCTCAATTTGGCAGTGTTTCACTTCAATAGCTAAAAGATAATAATTACAAAAGAGCCCCCTCTTATTTATAGAAGGAAGCTATGAGAAAAAATAGGAAATCTACAATAATTTTACTTATTCAAAGGAAGAGTCCAATTTTATTTAGGACTATACTCTTCTTACATGTAATTGCATATTACAAAAAGACATGTAAATTTCATTTACAAACTACAAACTGCATAATGAAAAACTTGGAAAATAAACTAAGTGTCTATAGACACATTCTCTTCTTCTTCATTTTTCTCCAGAAAGTTTGCATATCTTTTCAATTCCACCTAAAATTCAGTGTCATTTGGCCCTAGTGTGTAACTGGAGATGGCTAGAACTCATGTGATATAGTCTTCTATGTTGACATGTAACTTTTTGTACCTATCCAATATCATCTTCAACTCATCCAGAATTACTTGGAAGTCCACTAATTTATCAATGGAAGATAGTGAGAAAGCTTCTAATTCTACCTCAGTATGAATTAGTGAAGTAAATTCCTAGACAAATGTATCCATAGGAAGAGTTTTTTTATTGTTATCAAATATCTGACATGGAAGCTCCCCTATCTTGATAGTGATGTCTAACCCTGTATCAATGTTTGTGTCTCGGGCTTCCTACAAATATTTTATCAATTCATTGAGGACCTCTCTCTTATGTTTCATTGCTTCCTGGTATTCAATGTACATTTTCCTTGTGGGGATCACCCCATTCTCAACTAACACTTCCAACTTGAAATCTTTCAACTTTGTCCAAGCATCAAGGTCCTTTTGTACCAACTATAAATTTTGAGATAACATGTCAAGCGTCTGATTCAAATATGTCTTGACATCATTCATATTGTTAACCAATTCAATAGAAGACTTTAAAACTTGAGTTCCTTGTGCAATCATTCTTTCTATCCATGCATTCACAGCTCAACCTTGTGCCCCAATCCTTTCAGCTTTCTGAATTGCATCATCATCCACACATGTTGTAATAGGTTCAACTAATTTAGAAGATTGACTTATCTTTAACAACATAGAAGTAAGTAGTTCCACCTTAAGCTTTAGTTGATCTTTAATAACCTTCTCTATCATATCTCTCAATCAAAGAAGTAATTTTTGCTTTTAGGTCCTCTTTAGCGCTTTCATGTGTCTATTTTCCAAGTTCAATCCTTGTGATTACATAATTAGTACCTTGGATTTCTTCAGCAGCCTTATCTAGTGGTGGCTCTGCCAATTTAGCATACTTCTTTCCTGATTTTTCAGCCAACACCCTTGAACGTTTTTTGCCCTTCTTATCGGTCTTACACTATATTGGAACAAGTTGGCCAAAGTCAAGTTCATTTGGGGAGATGACTTGTTTCTTTCTCTTTGGTTTATGTGACATCAGCCAAGGATGGATGGAAGAACCCTCATCTATTTCTATCACCAAGGTTTGTGATGATGGGGTTGGTCTTATGGCTTGTGAAACAGATGGGATACCAGGTGAAATGATTGTTCCATTGGCATGATTTTTTTTAATTGATGTCATAAGTTGAAGTTCAGTTGTTCTTGTTGTGATGCCATTTCATGCGTGCTTCAAGGTATGGCATTATTGATGGTATTTGATAATGTTGATGATTGTGTTGATAGTTCAGTGGTATTCATATAAAGCTCATAAAGTTTAGTGGTAGTTTAGTGTTGATAGGTACTTGTCATGATTTGATAGCCAAAGGTTCAAAACCCTAAAAGTATCAAAGAATCAAAAGTTCAAAACCCTATCAAATCTTATTTTTCTTATCAAATAACAATGGCACAATATTTAGCATCAAGGGCATATGATAAACAACGGAGATCATGAGCATTCACAAGTGCAAGTTTATTGGGTTTTTGAATTAGTTTAGGGTTCGTTTGTTGATTAACACTTTTGTTTTAAAACCCTAAATGGAGGTCAAATGTGCAAAGTTAATGGAAAATTCTTTTTTTTTTAATATTTGGAAAGTGACTTGCTATAGCAAGTTAAAGATATTTTAAGTAACTTGATTAAGGGTTTTAAAACATTCATAAACTGACCACTCCTTTTGTGCTAATCAGTCGAGCAGGTTGAAGAATTTGTTTAATTCATTTGAATGAAGACCAATGGTTGTCATTTAAAGATAAATGTGGTGGTAATTAAAGATCAAAGGTGTATATTTAAATCTTCCAATGGCTATTCCCTGAAGTTCTTCATTTGATGGGAGTCCAACAGCCATGTATTTTTTTAGTTTTGCTTTACAATTTATTGAAGATGAAAAGGTGAATTGGTTGTTGGTTGGTGACAAATATTGAAGATGTAGTTTTCAATCGGTATGATTTTGAAGATCAATGGTCAGTTTTTTGAATTGGGTTTTTGGTTTTTGAAGATAGAATGTGTGTGATATGAAGGGAGTGTAATATTCTAAGTTTTGAAAAGGTTCTTTTACATTCAATGTGTGATATGCCCTGGTTTGAAAATGGAATGAGATTGGTGAGTATGGGACAAATTTTCTTGATTGAAATATGAAAAGCAAAGATGACTATAATTCTTTTCAGGTATTTAAGATAATGGATCTTTCATGAATAGAGCATGGTGATTGCAAAAAAAGTAAATGAACTAGATTGAATTGTATTTTTAGTTTGTTGAGGTATGTTGTGATAAGGTTTGATAGAGTCTTGACAGAGCAGATGTAATTTTTTTATTGAAAAGATGATGACAGGGCAGTGATTTGAAGTGAGATAGGGTAACCCTCTATATTGTTTTATTTTCCTTTTGAAGATTGTCAGCAAGACATGGAGTTTTTCTAGTGAGGCATGGGAATCTACTAGTGAGGCTTGAGTAATTGCCAGTGATGCACACAACTTGTAACCTATAAGGTTTTGGCCAGTGAGGCTTAATGAAGCCTATTTTCAGAGTGGTTTTTCACCCTTTTAGAGTTTTCCATTCATAAATCTGGTGTTATGTCTCCTCTTAGTGGTTTGTTATATTTTACTTGATCGGATATATTAGTTCAAATATTATGTTTTGATTTGCATGTTATTATGACTCCCTTAAAATTCAATATCTACTATGTTTGAAGTGTTTTCAATGGGTTGCTTTACATAAGACAAAAGAGTTAAATATTGAAATATAATTTGTAATTAGACCATTGATTCACCCCCCTCTCAGTGGTCTTGTACTCCAACAATGACAATATTAGTCAAAATTGGCAAGTTTTAAGTTAACACTGCAAAAGGAATCTCCACACTTGACACTTTAGATGCAAATGCAAATATGAACTTAGTATGATTGTGTAAATGCATCAAGTATAGGTGAGGATACATCAAATAAACTAGGAAAAGAGGAAAGTGGACCAAACACATTCTCTATGTTTCCATGAGGGCTTTGAAACAATGATTCATTGGTGGGTGAGGAAGAGCATGAATAAACAAAATTTACTGACATACAGGGTGTAGCAACAACAATAGAAATAATAGGTAAAGTCTATACACTCTAAGCAATAGGAGGAGTAAGAATTTCAACTATAGAAATTATAGGAGAAGGGGAAGGAGGTTCTTCATGTGTTGTTCCCAATTGATAGGTATCAAGAGATTCTTGTTCAACCTCTTTAGCCTCTTCAACCGTAATTATTTCCTGATTTGCTATATCTTTCTAAGTTGATGTTCCCTCTTTTTCCTTTCCTTTAGCCCTTTTGATCTTGAAGACAAGTTTTAGATTCTTGCTAGTATCATAAGTATCTTCTTTATTCTTTGCTCTCAAATTTTCCCTTTTACCAGAAGGTTCTTCAGTATACTCTTCTTTTGATTCTATTTTGAAACACTTCAACTTTATTCCTTTCTTTTCCAACCAAATATTAGTGTTTGCAAGAATAGGTTGAAACCTTTCTCTTATTAAAATCATTTCCTTCTATGACCATTGAATTGGTGGAAGAGGAGTGTCAACAATTTTATTCTCTACATATGCAAGATCTACTATATCATCTTCTTCCCGCATGTCCTCAAGTATGTTAGCAAGCTCAAAGTTCTTGATCTATTCCAAGGTAAGCTAATTGAAGTCTAACTTCCTTACATCTTCATCACTTCTGCATTCAACTCATATTTCTTCAATATTGTGAGCATGAGTGTAGCTTCTCTTAATTTTATCCTTCACACCTCAATAATCAAAGTCATTATTTTTCTTATACCTTTTCATAGTCACCCACTTCATTTCAGTTTCCATGGCTTTGGCTTGTGGAGTTGTAGTTATTGAATACCTGCCAATGGTGAGCAGAAACTTGAAACTAGCTCTATAGTATTTTGCTTGTTTACTATGCACAACCATTATCTACCTACATAACTCCATCAGTATAATTTTGTCACTTGGGTACCTTGGTAACATGTATGGTTTCCCATCAAAATAACCAACCCTAATGTAGGTGAAAGTAGGAAATTGCAAAAATAAACAACCAAAATTTTTCACTTGTTCCCAAGATTCGTTAGAGGCTCTTTTATTTTCAAGATCTTTATCGAACATGTAGATGTAAGTATAGAAGAAGGAATCATTTATCCTTCTAAAGTGCTTGATGCTTTGTTTCAATGTCAGTTATGAATAGTATTCATACACTGGAACCTTTCTTCTATCGCCTTTTGAAGATAGGCTAGGAAAATGTCTCATGGAGATAGCGACATATACTAAATATGAAGTCATATAAAACCTCAAAGAGGTTGAAACTTTTGAAATTTATTCACAAATTGAGTCACTAATTTTCTTTCCCCAAAAGATCTTCTGATTACCATTCCTTATAACATATATGTACTGATACATCCATTCTTGAAAGGTATTGGATGTAGGAATCCCTTTAACTTTTCTCAAGAGAGTTATTAGATTGCCCACTTCTTCAATGAACTCACTTTTGAGGATTTTCTTTGGCCACCTTGCTATTGTAGGCCTAGAAGTCTTAAGCCACTGAGTGTTGATGTTTTTCTTGCACATATATGAATTATTGACATAATGATCTTGTGTTGAATCCATGGTGATATCAACATAATCATCAATGTCTAGACACATGAAAATCTAATCAAATAATTCATCATCCAATCTTATGACTACCTTTCTATCTGCATTTTTTATGCTCTTACTCTCCTTATTGAAATTGGTAGTTGTTGCTAATACAAACTCTGGATTCTAAGTTGATACAAGAAAGGAAGAAACCAAAAGAATGCTACTGTTAAGAACAACTTTCATGCTTGAGGCAACATGTTGTTTCTTCACTCCAAGAATTTTGACATGTCTACATGTTCGATCTTCGTGTCTTTGATATTGTCCACATTGGACTCCATGGAAGTCATTGGGAACACCCCTTGGTACTTGTACTTCATATTTTTCTTCTTCGGAGACGGATCGGTCATTTGGAAAGGGACTAGAAAAAAGAGTTTCAAAAACCTCCCAAAGAAAAATTCAAGTTCCAAGGTTCATGCAGTTGTGGAGAAAATTTGGAGCACTTCTACATTCCAATAACTTTTTGGTGTGTAGTTCAAAGAAAATTATTTGAACTACACTTAAGGTCAGTTGGAAAACAAGTGCAAGCCGGAGAATTTTCTTTGATTTGCATGTGTTGAGGGTAAATTGACTTGGTGCAAATTGAAGAAAATTCTTTGACTTTCACTTCTTTAAAAGCAAAGAGATATGCTTCGGAGAAAATTCTTTGAAGTACATGAGGGTAAGTCTCCTAATGCAAGTTAGAGAAAATACTCCAACTTGCATGTTTCTTGTATGCGGAAGTTATGTACTTCAGAGAATATTCTCTGAAGTGCATGGGGTAGATCATCTTGATGTACTTCAGAGAATTTTCCCTGAAGTACATGGGAATCATGTGAAATGTGACAAGGGTTTTTTTTTGGGGAAATTCTCTCCACAACATGTCAAGTCAGGTGGGTAACACTGTTGTGTGAGGAATTTTCCCTGGACAACACCTTTGAAGAGTATCTATATCTGAGTTTTGTGTGGAGAAAAATTCACACACAACACATAAGTGTTGAGTGCTTAGGATGTTGTTCATGGAAATTTCCCCAAACAACCTAAGGACAAGTTCGTTCGTGTTTGAAGGTAACGGTGTGGAGGATGGTCTGCAAGGGATGTTGTTTAGAGTTTTACCTCTAAAAAACACCTACCTATTAAGAATAGCACACAAAATAAAAACCCAAACCTAAGGTAAAAACACATGAAAACTCAAACAATTCTAAACCAAGACTTAAATAGTGGCAAACAAAACCTAAGCAAAGCCCTAAAAAACAAACAGTGCTTAAAACTTAAACAATATTTATAAAAGTGGTGGTCGAAAATAATGAAAAACAAGACTAAAACTTGACATACTTGAAAAACCATAAATGATGTGAAAAAACCAATCAAATCTTCGTGAGAACTTGGAACTGTCACAACAACAAGCAAACAGGAAGCAGGAGGTGCAAACTAGTGAGAAGATAAGAAAAATGAGAATAAAAAAAGCTTAAAACAATAAGTAAACCAACTCTTAAAATGCATTAATGGTTGTGTGTGTGGGAGCAAGAGTGTAGTTGCAGAGAAATTCTCCGCAACTATATGAAACATGTAGTTAACTAAAAATATATAGTTGCACTAAAATTTAGCGACACTACATATGAAAGGAAAAATGACTAACACTTTTGGCTTTTACAAATTTTCCAAAAGAGAACATGATGACCCAAATCAAAAAAAAATTGAGGGGTTTGGACTATGCATGATATAGTGTCCCTCCAGTTCGACACTTTATTTAGTTTGATTCTTCTTGATAGATGCTTTAGCTCATTATGATACTATGTTGTTTCTTTTCAGAGGTGATTTTGGATATTATGTTGTTTTGTATTTCGTGGATGATACATTGACATCCTGATTTATCTGGTTGTGTTAGTTTGATGATACTAAGACAGACACGTACATGATATGGTTTATTTGCTTATGAATTTTCATGTGGTTATCATGTTGTGATGATTGCTTATGATTTATCTTGCTCGTCTGTGTCGGTGAAGAAGACAGTGTAGCATTACTCATTCATGAGTACCCTGCTACGCTGCAATTCTTTTCACGGTGTGTTTTCTAACATAAGTATGTATATATGTTTTAACGTTGATGTTTCCTGCAGACACAGGTACCGGGTAATGGCTCCACCTGCTTGATAGGTCTAGCGTACCCTAACTTAATAAAATTATGTTTTGGAGGTATTGACAGGTCCTTTTGAACCATCGTTCTTTATCGAACAAGTATCTATGTGTTACCCCATGTTGTTGTCTAGTTTATTCTGTCATGTTTGTTTGTAATGTTATATTTGAGAATTTAATATTTAAGTTTAACGAATGTTTGTTAATGTATTTATAAATGTTTGTGATTTAATTTATTAAATTAAATTAAATAAGTTATTAAATTTAAAAGTGAAAGTTATTTCTTTGCAATGTTTTTAATTAAAATATATATATATTGTTGATTTAATTGTGCAAACTTGATTTTTGAGGAAATTGATATTTTAAAGAAAAGATATTTTCAATGTCATAGGAATATGTGATTTGTAGTTGTAAATCTGATTTGATATTTTAAAGAATAAGTTGAACTGAATGATCTATTTTGCAATGCATAATGATCTATCAGTTAAGTTATTATGATTGAGAGATAATTGAATGCATGAAGATCTTTTGGGAATTGCAATTTTGATTCACGGGAAGAATTTGGGAGAACTTTGACGGCAGCAGTTTTTAGAGAATTTTGCACGGCAATTGCTTCAAAGAACTTTTCTCTTAAGATTTTGTTTACAAGCATAATTTTGAAGCTAGATTGATTTGAATTTCATCGTCAAAGCCTAGAGAATTGATAGTGGGATTAACAGAAGTTTCAGAATTCGCTTTACCAGGTTTTCTCCTTTTAAGTTCCTGTAAAATTTCTTCAATAAACTTTGTGGAAAAGTAATGGTTTATCAAACCTGCATATAAAATAGAGAAATTGTTAGATTAAGCAATCAAATATTATTGAAAATGCAGTTAAATTAAGATGCTAAGAATTCAAGGAAATAGAATTTAGCATATGTTCTTAGAACTGAAAACAGTGGTTGATCTCCCCTGAATATCCGTTGATTTATTGAAATGTCCAATTTAGAATATAGAGCGAAATCTAGGTAATATTTAAAAGTTTGATGTCCTGAAAACCATACAACACAAATTTGGGTATGAAGCTTTGAAAACCTTAATCGTTGCCCCTCTCTTTTCAATTTTATCTTCAAATTGAAAATTTAAGCTCCTCCGGTAGTGGCGATGTTCTTTATGTTTATGGAATCTTAAATTCATGATTCTCTTTAGCCGTGAAAGCTTATTTTGTTTTTGTCATTCTTCTAAGCTGTACTCAAGCCGTATCTTTCCTCATTATGGAATGGGTTTGTATATTTAAAATTATATCTGTATATATGATTAAAATTTGCGCTAATTTATATATATATCAAATATGCCCATCGTCGCCTGAGATTCTTTCTAAGGCTAAAGCCTTGGATGATGTTCATCCTCCTGTAGGCGAGTATTTAACTTGAAGGCTTATATCATTGATTTTATTATGATCTATTCTTTAGAACTGTGCGTAGTCTCCTTAGAATCTCTATTTCTTGACTTGGATGTCGATTTTCTTGTTTTGGTGAAAGGATTTATTATTATAACATTAATTTTCCTGTTTGAGATTGTGCGCAGCCTCTTTCTTATAATACTTCTTTTGTATAATCTTAATCAGAAAATTTATTTGAATTGTTGCCTGTAACCATCCCTTCATTATGGCGAACCTCTGTTAAGGTAAACTATTAAACTAGTACATTGAAAGATAAGTATAGGATCTCTGTAGAGTAATGACTAACTGCGCACTCAGCCTATCATCTCTTCAACGCCTATTCTTTTAATTTGATACCTTTGCTGTTTATAGTTCTGTATCCATAGATTAAATTTATCCTCTAACCAGTGTAAGTTAGGTTGCGTTGCTGGTTATGGTAATTAGAATATAGCCATACGGAAATATACTTGCATGGATGTCTCCGTTTGTCTTTCTTTGTAAAATGTCTTTCATGAGGGATGAATTTCAGATATTAAATATAAAATGAAATTAAACTTCTTTGTATGGCATGGGAGTTGAACAATTAAAGCGCAAAAGTTAGGGGGTCTTTAGTTATTCTTAAT